>JAAAKQ030028896.1:3770-17317 GCA_010016005.3 Zanna intricata
AAATATCGCCTAGAAGATAGAAGATTAAAGTATGGAGAAAACTGGTTTAAAAGTGTAGATTTTACATATCTGAGTACCATTTTAAATCATGGAAGAAAAATGGAAAAAGAAATACAACATCAAATTATGTGAGCAAGAAGAGTTTCTTTGTCCTGAGTAAACTACTATTTATTAAATACTAACCAAGAATGCAAAATAAGAATGTACATAGCTCTAATCCAACCTGTTCTTTTATAAGATGTTTAATATGGTTCTTTTGTAAGAACCTAAATTGTGGGCAGAGCTAGCAAATTATAATTCACTACTTTTGAGATTAAACTAATAAGAAAGTCTTGTAGAAGAAAGGGAATGTGAAGGATGTGAGAAAAAAAATAGATAAATAAGAAAGAAAGGTTTATGGGAAACTATATATAATTGGAGTGATTGAAAGTAAGTGACTTAAGTGAAGCTAGACGTAAATAAAACAGAAGAGAAGCAATCTGTTATTAAAAAAAAAATATATGAAAAGGGAGACTGATGATTGAAAAAATGGGAAGTCTGAATAGTGACAAGGCAGTACTGTAGTTGAGAAATATGGAAGTGGATAGTTAATGAGGACTAAACTCCCCTGGAATGCAAATAGTTAAGGAGGTAAGGCTTAAAATTAATTATAGTCAATTTTATATCAGTACGAGTAACTGAGCTGGTAAACAAATCTCTCTATAATTCTATATTACTTGTTAATTAAATTGTTGAAGGAGTATTTGGTGAACCAGAATATCTGAAAAGGTACATAGAAAAAACAGAAGCATACGTAGTTCAAATAGTTCAGCAAAATTATTAAAATTTTTAACAGTTGCTGATTACGTAATCAACTACTTCTACTTTTTTTTTTTTTTTTTTTTTTTTTACTAGTACTGGTCAGATTGAACTCCCCATATACTTGTATATTGAAGTCCACAAAATAAATAAATAATTAAAGAAATAAACACTCTTAAATGTTTATGTTAATAATATTTAATTTTTATTTTAATAATATTATATTAGTTCAGTCTTTGTTGTGTGAAATCTTTCAAATTTGGCAGAAATTTATGGAACCTACTAGAAACAGTAAGGTTGTATCTTTATTTGTATTAGTATTTTTACAGAAAAATGAATTTTTGTATGGCAATTTGCATTGACAAAGTTTAGTTCTATAATTAATGTAATTATTTATTTTATCTGGAATAAATTGTATTTATAAATAGAGTAGAAATTAGTAATAGAAGCAAATAGTGTTCCTAGTGTTTTATAGAAATAAAACGGACAGTTTATAAGGAAGACAAGGGAACAGATGATTGGCTCAGTATGAATTGTAGTTAGTTCCGATAGTGACACTGCCGTTGTAACTGCGCAAAATTATAAATTGTTTCGTATAATATTATTAAGTGTAATAAGTGTTTGTTTTTGGTTAAATAAATTATTGTGAGGAAGTCAGATAATGTGTTAGTTATTCACGAATCATTCTCTCACCACAAGATAAATAGAAATAATAAATTTTTTTGAAAAGTAATAAGAGGAGATGACCCATAAATGATATTTTTCTGCTAAATACTACTGCAGCTTACATACTTACTCACTAAAAGCATGTATTTATCACAGCCTGATGTATATGTTTGTTTATTTTTTACATGTAGTTTATTTGGAAGACCTCATCTAAGATACTTTTTGTATCTATCATTCACTGATTCTTTTGATTCCCTTAATTATGGACTCTATCTATGATCTGTTTAATCATTTTAAGATTTTTTTCATTTATTGTTAAATATTTAATTTACATGTGCATATTATTACTACAGTTATAATATTTACCACAAAATATTTGGCATAATATATTTTTTTAAATCATGATCATCTCAACATGTTAAAGAATCTACACTTTAAAAAAAATAATAATAAAAATATTCTTATACCTGCTACACTACAAGTACCAGCTACGCTAAGTGATAAAATACAAAAGGTAATTTTGAATTAAACCAAAAAATAATATTGTTATTTTAATCATAATAATATAATTTAAGACTTAAAGAACATTAATAAACTGGAAAGTTATAGTCGTGCTCTGTCCAAATAGTACTACTGTTGAGATTCATTTACCGATTATTGTAATGTACAGATGTACTACATGCATAAGGTGAAAGTGACTTAAGCAGGATAATTAAAGGTCCTTGACTGTATTAAGGAAAAATCAATGCTATCAAGAGAACCTAAAATTGAGTTATTAGTCTAACAGCTCATAAAAATTAAAACTGTTTATCTATTTCAGCTGTATTATCACGCAAGGGGTCTTGTCATATGACCCCATCTTCATGCTTGTGGGTTTTTCAACTGATCAAATTTATCTTATGTTCATGTCTTAATAGTATTGAACATTACAGCTTTTTTTGGATTTATTAAAATTTTATGGAAGATATCAATATTTTTTGGTCATCAAATTAATTGGTATAACTTCTAACTTAAATTGGTTTACTTATAAAGTAATACATTTAACAGTTTTGTTCATTTTCTAAGTAAAAAAAAAAAAAAAAGTGCAGAAGATGAAAATAGAAAATAATATAAGCAGAATTTTTAAGTGTTCCACATGAATTTAGGAAATGATAATGCTGTCAAGAGAAACTAAGATAAACTGAGAAGAAAGAAGATAAACTGAGATATATTAAACTGAGCTCTACTTTGATAAAATATATTTATATTTTTCTTAATATTATATAAGAAAATTTAAAGGAATTAATTTTTTTCATTTTTTAAAATGCATATCATGATAATCCTATATGTTTATGTCATATCAGCTTCAATAAGTGAAAATTTAAGTTATGGCAGAAATGGTGATCATGAAACAAATAAGACCAAAAATATGTTTTTACACTATCAACACCCATCAACTTCTGGTTTGAATTCACAATACAGTATTTGTTATGAACCTTACCCTAAAGGAACTGATAATATATCTCACAGTGATTTTTAACAGAAATTTTATAGTATCATAAGACAACACAAAATATCCTTGCAACTTAGTATGTGTCGGGTGTAAACTGTAGAGAATAATTTTTTCAAGTGACTGCCTTGCTTTGATACTTCAGGAGTCTTTTCAAAAAGGACAGTTAATTATGATATAAACTTAACTATAGTTTAGGATTACCTATTTCATTATATAATAAAGACTATTACTTCAAACAAGATGATCTCAACATTTTCCTTAACAAAAATCAAAATTATTTTTTTATGTATAATAATAAGATACTACTGTGTATTCAATAAATCATGTAACTAGAAGAAATCAAAGAACATTATAACATATTTTATAATTGTGAAATACTCGTATTCAAAAATTCTCATGAACGTACAAATAGATTAAGTTACAAAAAAACCTACTATCCAAAGAAATGTTTAACATAAAATGTAGATGTTCACTTTTAATATTGCCAAAATTCAGATTTATCAAAAAAGCCAATGAATTTACAGTTTCTTCATAATAAGAAATCATCCTTGTAGGGAAAAAAATATCTCCCTACCAGGTTAGTCTAGTGGTGAACTTATTGTCATTGAAATCAGCTAATTTTGAAGTTGGTAGTTCTAAACTTCAAATCCTAGTAAAGGCAGTTACTTTTATATGTATTTGAATACTAGATCATGTATACAGGTGTTCTTCGGTGGTTTGGTACATTCATTACCTTGGGATACGTTCATTCTGGAATTATATACCATTTTTCCTCTTCCTTTCAGTTGGGAGGCAGCCCTTGTCCAGTGGAAGTGGATTGTGTTTTTGATGGTCATTGTTCTTTCCAGGTATATTTGTTATCTGCATAAGGAGACTTACAGTGTTAATTGAGTGGCTCTACTTCTGTCTCAGAGACGTATTGTGTTCCTTGAGTGACTTAAGAGTTTTATTGAATTTATATTGTATATTAATTGTGTAAATACTGTCTTAAACATATTTTAAAATAAAACATGGAGTTTAATGATTCTGATATTCCTGGTCCTTCACATGAGAAACTAGTTGCCAATAAAGTCTGTACACGTACTCAGAATTTTAAAAGTGATCATCAAAATTTAGTGTGTGATATAATATAAGGATCTGATTCAAAATTTGATCCTTCTGATAGTGATAAGGATTCAAACTATTAAATTTATAGTGATCATGACTGTGACTTGGAGCAAAAGCAGATGAAAATGAGACTATTGGCCAAGAATCTGTTGCTGGAGATGCTGGAGATATTAACAAACAGAATGTGGTTAAGCCTCTTACTTAGCTAAAGCATCAAGATCCAATGTATTTTTAAGGAAAAAAGATGGAAAAAGAAGCAATTTAAATGGAGAAAATAAAATCCTCCAGGTAATATTAGAACAAGAAGTTATAATATAGTAGTTCAACTCCTTGAACTAAAGCAAAAAGCAAAGCAATTGAGGCCTAATCCACTTGTTGATGAAGTATGAGGTCTTTTATTTACTAATGATATGTTGGAAGAGATATTAAAATGGACAAGAAAGAAAATTTCTTCATTCAGAGCAAACTATTCAAAACCTCAATCTTATTTAGACACTATCAACTAAAAGCCCTTAGTGGGCTTTTGATTTATATTGCAATATTTAATCAAGCAATGAATCAGCTGATAGTTTTTTTTTGCAACTGATGGCACAAGAGATGAGATATTTCGCTGTACTATGTCCAGGAACAAATTTTTGTTTCTACTAGTCGCATCAATGACAGTGATGAAAAAAAGAGTGATGATCCTACAGCAGCAGTGTTAGCAATATTCAATAAGTTTATTGAAAATGCCCAGCTTCTTTATTCTCTAAGGATATTATTGTATGCAGATGAAGTGTGGGCTACATTTTGTGGATACAGAAGTTCCAGAATGTTCATGTCTAAGAAACCGGGTAAATACAGGTTAAAAATCTTATGCTTGATGGATCCAAGAATTCATTACTCATATGTGTATAACTGGTATATATACTATGGGAAAGGAAGTGATGAAAGACTGTTATCTTAGGAGGAAAAAAAATGTTAATTCCTACCCAAGCTGGATGACTATTCAGCTGGCAAAACCAACTGAAAGTTCATGTCTTAATATTAGTCGACAATTGGTTTACCTTAATTATGCTTCCTAACAAGCTTTTAAAGAGAGATCTTACCTAAGTTGGTACCCTTAAAAAAAACAGAAATTCTGCCAGAGTCCAAGTCAAACAAATCATACAAAAAAGAATCATCTACATATGACTTCACTGAAGATCTCAGCAATTTCACTTGTACCTAAAAAGGCAAAAGCAGTTATTTTGATTTCTTCTATTCACCATGTCCCTGCTGATGAAGTTTCCTCATGGAAGTCTAAAATCATCTAACAAAGAGAGGTGTTAATGGAACTGTCTAAAAATGTGCTAAATACACAGCGAGTAGAAGAATCCAGCCTATGGTGATATTTTTTTACAATTATTGATGTTGGTTCAAGTGTAAATAGTTATATTCTTCACCAGAGGGATGTTAAAAAAAACTGACTCGATTTTTGCATATGAAGACATTGGCAAAGAACTTGATTCATCTATGTATGACATGGAGAATGGAAACTAGAAGGAATTTACTCCGTGAACTGGTATTTTTAATCAAGAGGATGCTAAAGATTGAAGATCATCCAGTACTAGAATTCTTTGAAAGTCGAAAAACATGTTCACTTTGTCCTCCAGAGTTAAAAAGAAGGACCAGATAACCTTGTCAGCAATGTGGAGCAGCCATTTGCCTAGGATGTGCAAGGATCTGCAAAAATTGTTTCAAAAATGCTACTAAAATGTGACTTTGAAAAGACTTATATCTTAAGAATTTGTAGTTTTTTAACTTTTCCTATTTTATTTTGAATTTTTAGATTAGTTTTGTTTAGTTTAAAAAAGAAATAATATACTCGCACATTTATTTACCTTTTAAACAAAATTAATGTTTTTTTTAGTATGAACACAGAAATATTGTATTCAAGGATATTTTGTCATTAAATTTGATTTATGTCACTTTGTGAGTAAATTATACCCAGATTACATAACAGTATCTTTCAGACATATGCAATTAGTTAAGTAATTTTTAAACATGAAGTTTGTTAAAGGTTAATAGTATGTCAATGAGAATATAAATGGTTATTATTTGAGTTAAAAAACCCTTTGATGTGAAGTAAGGTTTTAATATGTAACAGCTACATACTGCTAACATTTAAGCCCATAGTACATTAAATATTTGAATAATGTTTGGAGCTGACAGCACTATTTGCTGAGTGTTTGTCTACAAGATATAATTGTTACAATTATTTATAAATTTAAAATAAGAATATTCACTCCTTTAAATTTTAAGGGTGTCAACTACTGAAGTCATTAGTAAAAGAATTTCAACAGCATACATTATTGTGTGTCTAAATGGAGATTGTATCTACTGTAATTAAAAGTAATAAATGTAAATTAATAAAAAATAAGGAGAGGTCAATAGTTTTATTTAACTTTTGGCATGTTATTTTACATTCTTCTATTTTTTCATGATTGCCTAAAAAGGAGTAATATATCTAGGACATATGTATGAATATACACTCTCAGTACTGTATATCTTTTTTTAATTAAAAATATAGGTTCCACTGTAGTAGCTCAACTTATCAGGTTGGTCTAGTGGTGAACTTGTCATCGCAAATCAGTTGATTTTGAAGCCGAGAGAATTCTAAGGTTCAAATTGTAGTAAAGGCAGTTACTTTTATATGGATTTGAATAACTAGATCATGGTTATCAGTAGATATTCTGTGGTAGTTGGGTTTCAATTAACCCCATATTTCAGGAATGGTTTGACCCGAGACTGTACAAAACTATTCTTCATTTACATAAAGATTATACTTATAAGACTACGTATAAGATTATACTTCATACGTATCATCCTCATTCATCCTCTGAAGTAATAACTTACAGTGGTAATAGAGAGTAAAAAGAAAAAGAACAGAAAGATTGTAGCAGCTCAACGACTGAACTGATCTAGTTGGATTCCTTACGTTACAGGGAGTTCCATAGACTATATATATGTTTAAATAAATAAAAAAAAAAAAAAATACTATATATAATTTAGTCATATGCATGCTCTTTAATTATTCTATATTAGTAATTATTCTGTATTAAAGAGTAATATTTTTTGAAGTGATAACCTCTTTAGATGCATTATAGCACTTTTTGCATGGGTAAACAGCATTCGTTTCGCATCATCTTGAGCGGTAACGCTGTGAGTTATAGCATATAGCTTACGCACAATATATATAGCAGATACATATATAGATGTACGAGATATAAAAGATGTGTATATATATATATATATCAAATTCCTATTGTTATTCATTACAAAATTATTGTTTATAATGCTATGATTTTGATAATTTTTGTTGAAAACTCTCTTATTGTTATTTTTTGCAAAATCATTGTTTATAATCTAATAAATCTATTTAATTTTTATTTTTTTCAAAAGATTTATTTAATCTTAAATTTATTTAATTAAAAAATGCCATATGCTATAAATATTTATAATTATTTTTATCTTTCGATTTCCAAAAGTTTCAATTTTACATGGAGCACATTGAAGATGATTTGTCTTCGGATGACAAAAGGAATAAATAATTTAAAAATCCAATATAAAAACCACTGTCTAATTTCATAGTTTTAAGTTATCACTTCTGTCGGCAGTCCCCAATGACTGCCCGATTTTAATTTGTTTTTTGTAGTAATGGTTTTTAATTTGCAATATTTACCTCTTGTTTCATGTATTTGTTTTAATATTTAAAATTTTACTATTTTGTGTAACATCTTATGTTAAAACATAATTTTGCTGAGAAGAAGGAATGTAGATAATTTTTTGCTGTATTTGTCACATTGTTTCTTATAACCCTGATATTCATAAAGCTCTTGAGACAAAATAGGACTAGTCATAATTGTTTTCTCTTAGTCTAGAGATAATCAATATACAGCCACTTTTTGTTATGTACAGAATAAATATAGCATAGGGGGAGATTCACTTCTTCAGTTGACAAGTGAAGGAAACCACTTTATTTTATTTAATTGCCTTTACAAGTATGGCATGGAATGGTTATAGTTTTTATTCTTGAGAACTGAAATCCCATTTATGAGAATAATTTCTGTCTCAAGTTAAATCATCTAAATCTTTCACTTACAATTTCTAACATTCTAAACTTCAGTTAATCATACTGTATACTAATTGAGGATACTTAGTTGAAACAGATATCTGGATATAGAATTTTTTCATCTTATAGACAAGAGTAGTATGTAATCATTGAAGGCTAGGTATAAAATTAATATCTTCAGAAAGTTATGGGTGTGTTATATTGTTTCTATTGTTGCAGGTACCAATTTTTACTTCCGCTAATGTCTTTTTTGAGTTTAATTCTAGATTCTTATGATAAAGAAATTTCAGTGTGCTTCTTTTTATGGAAGGAAGAATCTATCTATTAACCAGTCTACATGACTTTAAATTGTTAGGGAGAAAAAATTTTATACCTTCTAGACTAAATAAGATAAGGTTGATTGAAGTTTGTCTGAAACTATTCTAATAGTGGATTTTTCCCTCTGCAGTTTATAAATATCCATATTGATCTTCATGTAATGGTAAAGAGGTAAATTAAAATATACCTATTAAAAATTCATTGACATTGGATTTGAAAAATTCAGTGAAAAAACAAATCAGTAAGTTGAGGAATTTTTTGCTATGTTATCCATCTTAGTAGAATATCATCATTAATTCTGTTTTTATATTACAGCTGAATAATTTTGAAATACGACAGAATGATGTTGAATTAGCAACTTTCAAATTAATATTTTTAACTACAAAAACATTTTGTATTTAAAAAAAAAAGTGAACAAATTTAGAGATAAAATTAAATTAATTAGATTTTGTTAATTTTCATCTTTGCTTTTTTCCACACAAAAATCTATCAGAAACCATAATTTAAGGCTTCAACTCTTTTATAAGAAGAGAAGTAGTTTTTACCATTTGAAAAAATTATTAGTAAAGATATGTTGGTCAAACTGGAAGTAGCCCTACTTTACAAGCCACATTTCTAAAATCTTTAACCCTCCAACAAATTGGGAAGTTTTAATGACAAATCTATGAAGATACATAGATGGTAGTAAAAGGTGTTTTTTTTTTTTTTTATTTTTTTTTAATGAAACGCAAACAAGGGTGGCGGGAGTTTGCATTTCCACCTACAATTCACAGAGCTTGGACTGATGTCCCTTGCTGCTGTGTCTTTCTTATATTGGGCGGGTCATTATTTTTAACTGGTGGTTATAGGTTTTAGTCTATGGACGGATTTGGTATTTGGGTTTTGTTCATTTGGGTGTTTGTAGAAATACTGGAGCTGAATTCAGGAGACTGGGCATGCAATAGCCTGGTGCTCCTGGTGTGATTCCCCTTCAGTCCGTCCACTGAAGTTCTTTCGATGCTAGCACCTTTTGGACTGGCAGGAATATGCGTTTCAGGACCCTAGTATTTGATGGAAGCAATCCTTCTCCCCTTTCCAGCGGGATAATCGCATATACTGGCTGAAGTAAATTGTAAGCATGTTGAGGAAAATGGGTAGTAGGGAGGAGAAGTTTGGCGTCTTCTTCGTTTGGCTGCCCTTCCTGCTGGTTCTCTGGTGGACTGTCTGTAGGAACCTTGTCGTGACTTTTATTTAAGTATGTATTTATTAATTCTTATATAAATGTGGCTACAAAATGTATTTAACTGGTCATGTTCAGCCTAGAAGAGAAAAAAATTTGTAGTATACAAAGAAAACCATATATGAGCATAACTGTTTTAATATATTTACTAAAATCTAAAAACATATGATTATCTATAATGTGATTATAATTTTAAACATCTAAACTGTATATAGTTTAGTATCTAAAACATGCTTTTTATGTGTGATGATTTCAGCTGAGCTACAGACTAATTAATATGAATGTATATTAATATACAGTGCACTGACAGCTCTTATTAAATTTCTAACCACAAAAATAAATTCCTTATAATGAGTATTCTAAATTAAAAAAAAAAAACACTTATTCTATGTCAGATTTTACAGATTAGTATTTGTTACTACTTTTACATTCATTTATCAGATCATTTCAGAGTGAATATGAGTAATTTATGATTATGATCGAATGGTGATATGAACAAACTATATAACTAACTAATGGATATCTCAGTGTTTAGTTACTGGTTAAGATAAATATTTTACACACCAAACAAATTTTGAGAAAATAGGAAATCATTTCTCAGGTTGTTGTCAGGTATCAATTTTCAATCTGAAAATTATATCATAAATCTGTTTAACTCCTCAACTGACCTCAGAAAGTAAAAAAATGAATCAAATGAATATTTCTGACCTCACAACCCAAACCCAATGAAACCTAGTTAAAACTAATTAGCTATGATGTGATAGATATAGTGACAGATATGATCATGGATGTATGTAGTGTACAAACATGAGCAATTAACAGGTTCCAAATTTATGTGTACATGCTCCTTGTAATTTGGTCTGCTTGCATAATATTCGCTGTGAGAGCTTCATTTTCGAACATGTAGATTCTTATGCAAAAATGGATAAGTTTGTTAAAAGATGAAGCGAGTCATCTATATCCATTGAATCATTTGTCAAAAAAAAAAACAAAATTGTACCATCACAGTTATTTAAATTACAGTTTTATTGGATGGAAAGCCATAGTGCGTTGTTTGCTTTCAAGTCCTCAGCTGTTTTGCTGCCATTAAGCTGAACTTATAGAAAGTCCTTTTGAGGCGAAGTAGGACCAGAGAGTAGTCGACCTGAGATTGTACAAGACTTCATTCATATTCATACATATCATCCTCATTCATCCTCTGAAGTAAAATACCTTACGGTAGTTCCAGAGGCTAAACAAAGAAAGAAAGATGACCAGAGAGTGAAGGGGGAATGGACAGTCTCCTGCAGAGCTACTGTTCATCTGCGCTTGCATGGATGGGGGATGGTGATGAAGCATAGGGACTCTGGAACCCCTGAGCTTCAATCCATCCTCTGGGGTCTCGTAATGTTTAATTTCCGTTTTGGCCCCAGGAGGGGAGGAGCAGTGAGAGGAGATTTAAAAAAAAGTCCTCTCCAATGAAACCATGAATCCATCAAAATTAATTCCATACTTTGAAACTAAACATCTGGATCATAAAAGCAAACCCTTGAAATTTTTCAAAAGAAAATTACTTTGAAAGAAAATACCTTGAGAAATCAACGAACGTGCTTCTATTTGTAAATCAAGCTTGATAAATATACAGTTGATGCATCTTATCTCGTAGCATTAAGACTAGCTAATATATCTTAACCACAAACAATCGCAGAAAACCTCATATTGCCTGCTGCAATTGATATGGTTATTGTTTTAATAGACTTAAAAAAAAAAAAAAATTGCTTACTGGTGGCACAGTATCAAGGTGAATCGATGAAATGACTCCCTATGTAACTGAACAGATAATTCAGCAAGTGAGCTCAAGTGAATTTTTTTAGTATCTATTTAGATGTGGTAAAGGTTTCTCAATTATTATGTTTTGTGTGATATGAATTTGTAAGATAAGGACGAATCAATCAAAGAAAATCTGCTAATCAGTACCTGATCATGCAACAGAACAATGTCATTTTGATGTTTTTTATGAGCCTACTAAAAACTATAATCAGATTTAACAAAATGTATTACAACTGTATCTTTCCTGTTATCGCAATGTCAATAACAGAAAAGAATAGTGAATTTTCTGAAAAAATTAAATGATCATTGTATACCAAAGGCGAAATGGACACATTGCTTTCTTCAAACAAACATTCTCTTGCTGCATAATATGTGCCTGAAAATTTCAAACAAATTCTTTGTCAAGCTGTAAAAATTGTTAATTTTGTTAAAAGTTGATCATTAATAGAATAGGTTGTTTGCTAAACTTCGCAAGGGAAAGTCTTAACTCGGTTATTAGAATTGGGAGATGAATTAAATATTTTTTCAGGATAAACAAAGCCATTCTCAATGTTTTTTTTTTACATAATAATGAGTAAATGTTGCTGTTGGTTTACTTAGCTAATATATTTTCAATTTAAAGACTTGAATGGGAACTTACAAGGATATGATAAAAATACTTTATTGATGACAAACAAAGTTCATATTTTCATTAAGAAGCTTGATATCTGGATTATTCGCTTTCAAAGCAAAAATTTTTATATGTTTCCACTACTTTGAGAAAGATTTGGGTGAAGAAAACACTATTATTTATTACAGTTTGGATAGCATGAAAGTGCATTTGCGTGAGCTAAAAATTCAATTGGCGAAATATTTCTCAGTAGATAAAAATGATTTCTCGAAGATATTGGTACTGAATCCATTTGGTAAAACACTGTTGTAGCTGATAAGTTACCAGTTGAGATTCACGATCATTTCATCGAAATGTCTGCCGATAAATGTTACAAATACAATCCATATCTGAAGAGTTAGATACGTTTTGATTTGCTTGTCGAAATGAATATAAAAATTTAGTTACAGAAGCATTGTAAATATTAATACCTTTCGCCACTTATCACAATGAAAAGAGTTTTTCATCTATGGTTGCGCAAAAAAATAAAAATAGGAATCGTTTTTTATCACTTGAAAAGGATTTGTTTTTTATGTGTGTTCCTAATGTAGTCGAAATATGGAGAAACTTTCAAATGAAAAACAAACGCAACCATCTCATTAATTTATTTTCTTTACATGCATACTTTTGAATGTAAGTAAATTGTTTATAATAAATGATTAATTTCTTTATCATAAAATGATTTCATTATGATTTACGTGTAAAGTTGTAAATTAATTTAACGATTCCCCTTTAATATCACCACAACCCCCAGGTTGAGAAATGCTGATCTAGATTAAAACTATTTGTTTGAGCGTGTAAATGATTCTGTTGATGCAAAATTGTTGATTACTAATCACCTGCTTTTATTTCTGTGTAAATATAATCTGACCTCCTTAGTAATTATGCGTAGGATAGAAACATTCTTGTACCTGTAGGAGTCTTGAAGAATTGAAGAATTCTTATCCGTCTTTTGTTGGTATTATATTGTAATTTTCCTTTTGCTCATTATTTATCCGCTTCCTTTATTCTTCTTTTTAGTTGTTGTGTAGCTTTTGGCTATATTCTCACTGGATCTACCTAACGTTACTGAGGAGCGTTTGTTCCAAGAGAATCAGTATGGGTTCCGGGCGGGCAGGAGCACAAAGGATGCCATTCTGAATGTTATGGATGTGGCTACCTCCAGCGAACACAAGTATGTCTTAGGTGTGTTTTTAGATATATTCGGGGCATTTAATAATTTGTGGTAGCCCTCTGCCCTGTATCAGTTGCAGCGTCGTCGGTGTACGGTGGATGAGATTGCAACTCTCTCAAGTTATTTCAGTCACAGGACGGTCGTCCTTCGGGACGGGGATTCTGAGGTTGGAAAAACACTATCTAAGGGATGTCCTCAGGGCAGTGTTTTAGGCCCCCTTCT
>JAAAKQ030028918.1:0-17316 GCA_010016005.3 Zanna intricata
TGCCTGCCTGCACAATTTTTCCCATCTACCTGTCCTTCCAATACCAAAGCGACTATTCCAGGATGCCTTAATATGTGCCCTGTAAATCTGTCTCTTCTTTTAACTATATAATTTAAATATATTGATTTTTAATAATTATTAACATCTGATTGTAAAAAAAATTTACGATAAATAATAATTCAATAATGACAATAAAAAAAATAAAATGAAAAATATCAGAACTTATTAATGAAATAAAATTTTATTTACTTTTCATAAAAAAAAAATGTGTATGTATAATTTACATACAAGTTACAAAATCAATTTTTGTGTGATGTTTTATTTCTGTTTTAGAGTTTTAATCAGAAATCTTAAATTAGCACTTTGTATTAATAAGCTTAAGATGATAACTAGTCTTAGAAGCTATTATTTTTCAAAATAGGTAATAGTCATGATCACCATTTAGCAAACATTTCCAACCTTTTCAGCTCCTATTTATGATTTTCATAAAATTACTGAAAAAAAATTAAAATTTTATTTTTTAAACTATAAATTTCAAAATTTACTTCTTACTTGCTTTTTATTGATTTTGTAACTCTTGTTAATTAACATTCCTTTATTTTTATTTAATTTGATATTTTTTCTCCTAAAAGATAAATGAACTATTTATTATTGACTGAAATTGTAAAACTCAAGTTAAATTTTCTGCGTTTATAAACATTCTGTTTATTTTTCAGATGAGTAATTTTAGAAGACATACTAGTTTAATGATAGTAGTAGAGGGTGAGTAGGTGCAGGTTGTTAACATTATCCCTTCCACTGACTCTTTGTCTACTATATGCTTCATTTACTATTCAGTAATGCTGTGTATTTACCTTGCACCCTTCTTCAGTTAAAACGTAATGAAATGAAAAATAAGAAATTACAGTCAATATTTTAATACTTTGTAAAACCTTTATGAATTATTTAAGCAATTTCCAATTATTTTAAATTACTTAATTTTTTCCCTCTTTACACAATAATTAAACTATGAATATAAATTTTAGAAAGAGTTTCATTGACTATTAATGTGAACCAAAATAGTTGTTTTATCTGATTCTATCCGCTATTATTATTTAACTGTAAGATTTAACAATTTAATTTTATTAATATTTAATAATAAATAAGGAATAAATTTCTTATCTTTTATGTGAAGTCAATCTAGGTCATTTATACATACATAATTCTTTTAACATTTAAAACCACTGCAGTGAATATTAGACCTGTCTTTATTTCTTCATACCTTTTTATATTTATCTAGACTATTTCAGAAGGATTATTTTTCTCCTTACTTCTTTCATATTGATCCTTCTTATGGGATCTCATTTTAAATCTTTTTGTTTCTGTTTATCTCTATCTGTCACTTTCTTTGTTACTGTGTTTGTCTTTTCACTCTATATAAATATGTCTTTCTCTTAAGCCATACGAAGATATTATTATCCATTATTTAGGAAAACACAAATGATTAATAAAATTTTAGTCACAGTTATCATAGCAAAAAGCTATTACGATCAGTAGATCTGTTAAATTAAATAAAGATTATGAACAGTTTTAAGTTATTTTATTATTGTATATTTATTTTTATAAAAACGTTTTTTAGATCAGCCATAGATTAGAAATATAAGCACATTATTAATTATGGTCAGTTGTAGGTATTCAGTACAATCTGTTCAAATCTTCATCTAATTATAATCTTTAATTAAAAACATTTTTAGAAAATAATTTTAAATTAAATTTTCTTTCTTAGCACAACATTTAAAAAATACAGACAGTTTTAGCATTTTTCTGTGTACTATCTATATGTTTTTGTGACTAGTCTAAATTGTACACACTCCTTTTTTATAAAAAAGTGTGATTGTAGAATAAGACTGTAGGATATGGTACTTGAGTATAATTTTGATGACAAAAATATATTGTCAACTAAGTTACAATGAATTATATAAGAATACACACACTGATCCAATCTATAGTTTTGAATTTCATCTAAATAATTAGGATTCAATTTTACTATCCATATTTTCTTACATATTTTTAAAAATTATGCAAAATAAACTTAGATCAGTTTTGTAAAAACCATAGCCTGTTTTCAAACCGATATCATTGTAGGAATTATTTTACTAATAAAACCTTTCTCAGTTTTTAGAAAATATTTCATATATTACAGGTCACAAAAAAAACAGTTTTTAACATTTACCAGTGACATTAAAGTGTTCAATTTAATTCCACATTTCTTACTAATGGAAAAATTTATTTACTAAAGTTTGAGAAACTGCTTGAAATGATAATTTATCAACCATAAAAAGAAAATTGAAATCTCATTATTTGATAACTCCCATTTAAAATATAAGTCCTCACTCCCAAATTGTTGAATGCAGGGAACCACAGAAAGTATACTCATTCCTTTGCTGCAATTTACTCTAATTTAATCCTAATGTGTGACGGAGTTTTTAACTTTATAATATGTTGTTAAAGTGGGTATTGCCCTTCCTTCTACTTATAACATTCAACATAATGCAAATGTTATCTACTGATATTTTATTTAAAATTTTTATATACTGATTAAGTACAAGGGATGACTTGTTGAGTCTAATTTTGCCAAATGAGTATGAGTCAGTTAATCTTTCTCATTTACATTCTTATTGCCTAATCTTTCATTATGTTTCACCTGACTGAAGTTCTGATGATAGAACTTCGCCATGTAATCAAGTAAATTGTGTATTACTTATTATTAATGTGATTAATGATAATGTGTGGTTTCATTCATGTGATGATTGTTGGACTGTTGATATCAAAGAAACAATAAATACTAATATTCTCTTCTCAAAAAATGTATTATTAGTTAGTACTATGTAGATTTCTGAATAATTTATTATGTGCGGGAGTGATCTCTTCTTCAAGTTAAAAAAAAAAGTGTTAACATTAATTCAAATCTGATATCTTTAATTGTGGTAAAGTGAATCATTAATGAATAAATTACAGAAAAAATTGTTTTTCTAAACGAGATGTTATATAAATTTTCTAAACAAATTGCTTAAACATTTTGATGCTCCTCCCCTGTTCAAAACATATCCTACCAATGTTTTTACTAGTTTATTTGCTTGTTTTGTTTAAACACAGATCTGAGTAAATAGGCTTTAAAGAAAAAAATGTAATTTGATTTGCAATATAAAAAAATACTACTTAGGAAGTTTCAGGTTGTTTGTTCTTTCCTCCTCAGGTTCTTTGTTCTAGTTCTTGAGAATTTTCTGTTCTTCCTCAGTTAATGATTACTGAAATATTCCTATACTTCAATAATTTTTTTTTTAAATCAGTTTAATGTAACTTCTAAGCTATCTGCTTCTAAGAAATACTTCTAAGAAATATTACTGTATTGAGATAGTTTTTCATTAAAACAGGATTACACTTTTTGGGGCCAGAAACTAGCTTGATAATATGAGTGAGATTTAGCCTCTTTTCTTTCCAGATATGTTAGGTCATCTAACTTCTTTTGATATCAGAAACTGAATTACTGTAATTCTTGAAATGTTTTTCTTAAAACATATTATTCAAGGAACTCAAACTCTACAGTGTCAAACAGTTTGGATTGCCTTGCATCTCCTGATTCTCTGATTCTATAGCTCACTTCAGTTAAGAGTCATTGAAATATTTTTTTAATTATTCAAAGATATTAATATTTATGTAATAATAACATAGGGGAAATATTTCCAAAAATCTTCTTTTGCTTAGAAACAAGTAAAAAGCCTCAGTGGGGATTGAAATAGTCTGCTTCCTTTGCTGAGGACCTTAATCTCTTCATAATCCTTTAATTAATGAAGCTGTGTTGGGCCTATCAATTATACAAATTTCATAATGGCAAAAAGGAATGTGTATTGAAATGTTATTGTTATAAAAATGACCTTACATTTTTTCAAAAAAAAAAAAAAAAACATACAAAGTCGTTTACAATTAGGTATATAATTGTTTCATAAACCTATTTTCTCAACATCTTAATCCAGTGAATAATAATGAAATGATACTTGTTGACTCGATGTTTGTGTTAATTCTTTGCTTACCTTGTTAATAAATAGGAACTGATTTTAGTGAAACTTGTAAAGGATTTAATTTTAACATTGATCAAAATATGTATTATATTGTAACATTTAAATATTTTCATATGGAAATCATTGCTTTTTTGATTTTCTTTTTAATTTATGAACAGTTGTAAATTATAAACTATTTAATTATATTATACTAATTATTATACTAATTATATTAATACTATTTATTATATTATAAACTATTTAATTGATGAACAAATTCAAACAAAACAGCAGTATATTTATTGCTTTTTTATGTTGAGCAAGTATAAGAATATAGATAGAATGACTGCAAAGTGGGTTGATGATATGCATTCAAGACTCAGTTTTTCTGTCCTTTGTGTGTTAGAACAATGTTGACGATATGAAAGGCTTACTAATTAACAGAGATTACAAGTGCTGCTTGTGTTGTTAAGTGGAGCACCACCACTATTAAGTAAGGTGAAAAGGGTGGAAGTTGTTGGAATATGATGTTCTTCTGCAGCCACAATGGAAAATAATTCTTTTTATTTATAAACTGATAAATTGCAAGCAAGCATGAAGGATGTTGAATGCAGTAAGTATCTAGTATTCATACTTTATTTTGTGTATTGGTTTAAATCCTTTATTAATTTATTTAATAAGGAAAAAAGGGGAAATAAGCGTAAAAAAAGCATGCTTCTTTCACATTTGTTTTTTCATGAAGCTAACTTTAAAACACTTTGTATGTCTTTTTCTTGTAAGTAATTGCAATGTTTAATAAGTTTATTACCTGGAAAAACCTGAATTATTTTACCTTACTTTAAAAGCTCTGTTTTAGAATTTATTATTTCTGTAGGTAAGAATGACACTTTTTTTTTCTCTAACAAAGTAATACTATACAGCACAAATTATCTGTGTTTTATTAATTTAAGACTGATTACTAATACTATTATATAGATATCCACGAGTATGGTACAAAGAAATATATATTGATTATTTAAAATAAAAGAAAAAATTTAAAAAGAAACTTTTTTATGCTGCCATAAGAGGCCCAATTAGGTTAACTTTTTTTTAATGATGATTATGCACAAGCGATAAAAGATGCCAATCTCTGGCTGGGAATGAAACCCAGAGTAATTTTGAATAAGAGACTTGCATTCTTACCTCTACATAAACTTTAAGCTTTAAAGTGCTCAGTGAAAAAGAATGATCTGCTGACAAGTACAAGACAAATAGTCCTACCCAGAAAAAACTCAAAGCTCAGTCTCTCTTCAGGCTGTGGCCCAACTGAGCAGGCTGAGGTCGTCACACCAGCTAGAATGTGAAGGGGGGGATGTCAGGCGACTCGACAATGTGGCGTTTGACCTTGAGGCTCGCGCTGTTTGTCTTACAAAGAAGTCCTGTTACTTTCTAGCCACACCTCGTATACAGAGGTGTTAAGGATAACTGCTGTAAATTCAGCAGTTATTGACTGACTTATACAAATTTTTTGGTCTGCTATTATCTTATGTAATTTGTTTTGTTTTTTGCCAAATTAGATTTACATTTATTGTTTCATATTAATGCAGTGATGAGTATTTTTAAGATTTTTAAACATTTCATTATCTTTTTGCAATTTCTTGCTTATTGCTCTGTATATTATACCAAATGACTAAACAATTTATCCTTTTTATTATAAAGGATTTAACATACTTATATGAAATTTGTTTCCATTTTTTATTTTTATTTTGCATATTTCTTGTTAAAGTTGTTTTCAGAACATTTTCTATGATTTGAGTTTTCTTGTTTTATAATTTCAAAATCTATCTTGTTTATTTTTTACTTGAACATGCGAAAGGCGATATAATTCTCATTATAATATCACTAACCCTTATGTGATGGGGAGGAAAAATTTTAAATCAAAAATATTACAGGCCGCTGACTGTAATGATCTTTTTGTTTTTGACTTGAAAAAAATTACTGCAATCCGACAACACATCACAGCAAAATCATATTTATTCAAAATTTAAGTCTACTTTCTTTACCTTCTGAATCATACATCCTTATTAAAATTGCCGTACAAATGCATTTTTAAAAATATCTGCTTTTCCTACATTGTTTTTCATCTTTATATGACATTTTTCTGATATGTATTATATTTTCAGGTATATAAAGTGGTATATACACTGGAAAAGAGTAAAATTATTTTGGAAGATATATCAGTAATTTTTATTTTTTAAGAATTTGGATTTGAGATCTCCTCATTTTCCAGTTTCCCAATTATGTATTTTTTGGATTAATTACTCTTTATGGTGATAGGAGTAAAATCATGTTTGGTCTGCCATTATCTTATGTAATTTGTTTTGTTTTTAATATATTGCCGAATTAGATTTGCATTTATTGCTTCACATTAATGCAGTGATGAGTATGTGTCTTTTTTTCTTGGTATATTTAAGATTACCTCTGACTGTTTATTCTCTGATCTTGTCTAAACTTCATGAAACATGAAGTTCCTTCTTTACTCCCTTTTTTTTTTAAATTGTTTTTAGGAATACTTTTCTATATGTGCTGTCACTATATTTTCCTGTCTATTATTTCTTAAAATTTTTTTAATTTTAATTATGTCTTTGTACTTAATTCTGAGTTGGTCATAACTTGTATGAAAACAGGTTTTGTAACGATCTTACAGAATTTTTGGAATTTATGGCCACTTATTACAGTTTTAGATGTAAATGGGTTTTTGTGATTAGAGAGTACACATAAAAGTGTAAGGCTATTTCTTACACAAAACGTGTTTTTATTTCAGTTTATATAAATCCAGTTGGCTGTTTGATGAATTAGACAGCGTATTCGTTTCCGGTTCTATCGATCATGATTTAATTTCTGTTATGAGCCAGGCAAATTTTTATCAGTAATCCTCACTTTTATATCCCTTTCATCCTTGACTGAATTTATGCCTTTGTGAATTAATATAAAAGAATGAAAAAACTTAATTAACAGAGATAAAAAAGAGTTAGTTTAATAGCTTATATTTGATTAATATTTTTATTAACATATTAGTTATAGATTAGAATTTGCTGCATAAAATTTTAATATGTACTGTCAATCATATCAAGCATTTAATTTTGTAAACTGTATTATTATTTTATTAGATTATTTCTGATTTTTGGTTGTTTGCTCAGTATCTGTAATTTGATAAACCCCTACTTTTTTCGTAGTGCATTGCATCTTACAAAGTTCCTTTGGGTATACTGCCTTGATTATTCCTCTTTTCCGATCTTATTTGTAAGTATTTTCTTTTTCAATATTTTTTTCCTTTTTCAGAACACTTCATGTTTATGATTCTTTTAAATTTTCTATGCATTAGAGTTTTTCTTTTAAAATTTAAGTTGTTACAAGTTACCCTGTTATTTAAAGTTATTAGCAGTTTTGCAATATTACCCCGCACGTTTTTAGCCCACATATTGTTAGACTCTTCAATCTTCATGTAGTTACAATCTATTAGGTTTTGAACCTCTTATTTATTAAAAAACCAATGTTAGAAATGAAAACTTATTGTCCATAATGATAACCTTATCAATAAAATAAAGAATAATGGTGTGTTGATCAGATTCAATCTGGGATGGCAGTAGAATGTGAATTGATATCAACTATTTCAGTCACTGATAAAATTCTGCCCTGAGTGATTAATGACTGCGAAGGAGATAGATATAGGACATATTGACTACATCACAATAGAAGTAAATTAAAATTATCTAGGTTTAGATTAAGATAGTGAATTAACATTCTTTATTTATGTTTCTTTTACAGATTAAACATAAAAATGTTGGAGTTTTCATATATAAATCGTTTGTAGACCTTTATTGAATATAAACTACATGTATGTCATGATTATTTTTCTAGAAAAAAAAATCAGGCTTGGGGATATGTGTAAAGGTAAACACTAACGATCAATAGATTGTCTACGCTCGCCTTGTCAGATGTCTCGATGACTCATTTATCGCTTACAAATCTTGTGATGGAAAATTTACATTACACCCGTAATTTCGTTTTTATCATATGTGAAAAGATTGCCTACATTGAACATACTGTACAACTGCTCCATGGGCAAGTTTCGAACCACATTGTGCTTTTTTATTACTATTCTACTTCTTTTGACTGTTTTGGATTATCGACCGAACTTAAGACGATAAGTTAATACTTGTTATGTAAACCTTGTCTTACGAAATAGTGCAGCAGATGTAAATATGAATTCACGTATGAGAAAAACACCCTAAGTAGCTCCGAAAAAAATTCAACTTTTATATAACCTTAAAACAAGATAGTCCTGAAACAACAGGCGTTACTGAAAAATAATTTTATTTATAATAAAGAAACATAAAATTAATGGTAAAGATGTTAGCTCTAAAATATTTGAAAGCGACTGAAAAGTTGGACGTTTTTACTAAAACCGCAGTCAGGAAAAAAAGTTCATTTGTTTCATCTCGATAACGAACTTCTAGCCCACCGGGCTGGTCTAATGGTTAGCGCGACATCGCAAATCAGCAGATTTCGAAGTTGAGAGTTCTAAGGTTCAAATCCTAGTAAAGGTAGTTATTTGAATACTAGATCATGGATACCGGTATTCTGTAGTGGTTGTGGGTTTCAATTAACCATACTTCTCCAGGAGTGGTCGACCTGAGATTGTACAAGACCTATACTTCATTCGCGTTCACATATATCATCCTCTGAAGTAATACCTTACGGTAGTTCCGGAGGCTGAACAGAAAAAGAAAGATCACGAACTCCTAACTTGAACAAAATATTAAATGCCGTGAATGCTGTTCTAAACTGCCAAATTTTTCTAGAAGTACATTACGTTGTGTTTAAAATCAATGAATCTTAGTTTCCTGTTCAGAAAAAATATTCTTCATTGATTGAACGTGACGATATTCTTTCAAGTAGTAGGGAATATTTAAGATAAATTAAGCGATCTCGTGAGGATAGTAAGAAAATGTATTATTTAGATGATTCTTGGGTTAGTGCGAGACATATACGGGAAAAGGTATGAATAAAGAAATGGTTGGTGGATAAAGAAATGAAAGCGCAAAAGGCACTTTTATGAAAGGTTATCAACTGGGGTGAAAACCCCGGCTGGAAAAGGTAAGCAATTAATAATAACGCTTGTAGGAAGTGAAAATGGGTTTTTGAACAGTGGTTTATGGATATTTGAATCTTCTTCTCAAGATTATTTGCGATGAAATGAAATGGTTACAATTTTATTCAGCGGTTTAAAGATTGCCGAAATTGCTGCTGAAATGATCCGTCATAATAATGGAAAATGCACCGTACAATTTGGCAGAAAACTAAAAAGATTTCAAACACTTGAACTCAAAAATAGGAAATTGCCGAATGGTTTAAAATCGACGGAAATCGCGTACACCGGAGAACTTGTAAGAAATAGTAAAATCAGTTAAACAATAATACATTTATTTCAATTAGATGAAATCGCAAAATCCAAAAACTGTGTCGTGTTGCGTCTTCCTTCATACCATTGGAATTTTAACCCGACAAATTGGTATAGGTTCATACTACGCCGGAAGTAATAACAAATTTAAGTTAAATGATGTAAAATATTTATTGATAGAAGATGTTAATAGAATAGATGCAAATGCTAGGAAAAATTGTATTCAACGTGTAATTAAAGAAGAAGAAAAGCATAGGAAGCGGACAGTTTGTGTGAAAATATTATTGAAGACATTGTGAAGAATATGGAAAATGATTCGGTAGTTTAACAATCAGTAAGCGTTTTTGATGTCTTTTTAAATTTTAAAAGCGACTAACTGCCAATTCACAAGAGGGGACAGAGTAACACTCGTATTCATTTATTTCAAGAACATATTAAGTTATATAAGTATTAAGTCTTTTCCACGCAACTGTTTTTGGTGATATTTCTCCCTCAAAAACTTGCCGTATTGATCGAAAACAACTGCAGTTAAATGTTGTCGATTGGTACCCCTTGAAACGGATTTTGGACTGTCAACGAAATTAATATGGTAAACAGTGATGAAATTTTAAAACTCTTAATCACTAAATTAATTTTTATAGTCAGGAAACTTTCCTCAGAAGGTTCGTTTATTGAAAACCGGTGCGGAACTACTGAATGAAACTTTTCGTTTGAAAAAAGGTTTATTGACTAGTTAAAAAGAAACGATTACTCGATTAAAGAAGATTGTCACATTAATCAAAAATAAATCGCAGATGAGTTCCGTATATCGAGCCGCGATTCATATTATTATTTTACTCGGTTATCAAATTATTTGTTATCTGTTGACTGCAAATATTGATGAAAAAAAGAGAAAAGCGGTGAGAGTTGGAACATTGCATACAGCTTTTGGATCGGTGTCATTACAGACCGATATTATCAGTCGGTACTTTTAGATGTAGTTACTGCATTCTAGGATGAACTTTCCTGATGTGTAGAATGAAGAATTCGTGATAGTAGATTAGATTTGAGTGAACAACAAAGCCACCGTATGAGATATCACGATAAATCATATTTTTATAGCAAAATATTGAAATATCGCTTTCAGCCAAGAAGATTTTTCTTTTTTTTCCTTTTAATAGATATTAATTTAAAACGCGTCTGCTTGCCAGAATATGTAGACAGCAAAAGTTGCAAAAGAGTAATTCACTTGATGAACAGAGGTCTTGAGAAATTAAAAGTAGTTGACATTAATTAGTAGCGGTAAGAATGTTGCTACGCTATAGCATTATATTGCTAGATCGCATGCCGTGCAAGCAAAGGATAGACTTCTTGAAAAACTGAAATTTAAACTTCTACATCCACCATATAGTGCTGATTTGGTGTCTTAACAATTTTTTCTAATTTTCTAACCGCTTTTGCGGTTTGAAAATTGCCCTTCCTTTTAACATCAGAGTAGACCCTTTTATTTCAATTAGTTATCTTTACACATAGATGATGAAAAAAGAAATAAGTACTATAGTTAAGATCAAGTGTCAGTCGTCTGAATTGTAGGTAAGCAAAGCGTTTATTTAGTTGGAAAAAGTGTATTCAAGTCGTTAGTATTCGCCGGCCTCCGTGGTGCGAGTGGTAGCGTCTTAGTCTTTCATACTGAGGTCCCGGTTTCGAATCTCGGTCAGGCATGGCATTTTTATACACATAATTCTATAATTCATTCGTCTCATCCTCTGAAGATATACCTAACAGTGGTTCCGGAGGTTAAAAAAAAAAAAATCGTTAGTACTCGAGATTACATTTTTACGATTTTAAGATAACTAAGCATTTGCATTGCTTTCCGGTTCATCCTCGTAAATAGCATAACAGAAATTGTTTTCATGAAACAGTAACTTCAAATACTTTATCTTAGCTTATTGGTAGTTTTTAAATGTAGTGTAAACAATTGTAGCTTGTGAAATGTCTTTTGTAAACCTAGATAATTGGTTATGTATTACATGTGGTGTGTCTATTAGTCGGCCTTTTTATTATATTTTACTAACGAGTTAGTATGTTCTTCATTTTGTCTTACTTTAGTATGCTTAACGCTCTTAAATATTCAATACTAGTAAATAAATAAATGTATTATATATTGCATAGCATTTACGTACTGAAATATTTATTTACTTCATTAAGGTAATGCGTAAAAGTGATTTCCGTGGAAGAATGGTAGCGTTCTATCGTTTGTCCCTAGCTCCTGGGTACAAAATTCAGCCAGGCTTAACGTTTTTCACTAGGTACAAAATTAATTTCTTATATAAGGCTGCAATTGTCTCGTTAACCTGTAGTCGCTAAAGGGAAATAAAAAATTAGCATCAAAATTTTTTCATTATATTTATACTTTCTTATTCTGTTACTCTTTTATCCTTTCTTATCCTATCATTTCTGTTTCCTATCCTTTCTTATTTCTGCTGTTTTTTTTTCTTTTTTAATAGAAAGTTTCATTGTTTTACAAAGTTTCTTATATAAATTGCGTTTTAAAAGTAAATTAATATATCTTGAAAATTTGTTAACGAGATTTTAAAAACATATTTGTGAAAATTACTTGCTGAATTTTTTTCGATCGGTCGGATGGTTTTATTAACATATTAGATTCAAAAAATGGTTTATTCAAACAAAAGTAGCTTTTCAGTTCCTTAAAAAAGATTGGAAAATTTCCAAAGGGAATGGCAATAAAGTGTTCACGACCTGTTTTGAGTTACGGATCAATAATGTAGTGTTCAGATACAAAGCAGTAATAAAAAAACTTTTTGAACGAAGACCCTTTGTAATGTTAATAAGATTTTACTTCTTTATCGAATTTGTATCTAAGGAGATTTGATGCCTGTGGAAAAAGAACAAATCGATTATGAATTTTTATTCTCGTAATTTTAATCGTAGATACAAGTAATAATTGCTACAGCTTTATTACTATACCAGTTGTAGCCTTTGTTATATTTGGAAGTTCGTAATTTCGACGGGCATCGCCTGATAACAAGTAAAAATGAAATGTGCTCTCTGTCGGCTTTATCTACATGAAGTAATTATTCTGTGTAATAATTAAAAATTTATAAATGCCGTTAGATAATTTACTATTGTATAACAACTAACTAGAATAACATATTTATTAATTCTGCCGTAAACCAAACTGCTGAATCGATCGCTGGGAAATACGCAACGATAGATTACCCGATAAAAAGAAAAAAACCGGCCTGAACGGTATTTTATACAGCAGGCAGCCGGCTTTAGAACCGTGCAAGAAAAATTTAAAAAAATAAATGAAGTGTTACATAATCATGGCCATCTAGAGGTATTTAAAACAGATATATAAACAATTTTATAACTGTATGTTTTAGAATTATTTATAATGAAACTTAAGATAAAAAAAAAGTTCAAAGGCATCTGTATAATATTGAAGTTCGGAGGGATTTTAGTTTTTAATGTAGGATTTTTAAGTGTATAATACGTATTATTATATCTGTAAATTAATGCAGTACAAAAATTTGGTAGTGTCCGTTTTTCGTGGCACAAATTCGTTATATTACGTCTTGATAGTTAAAATTATTGTGCTTAATTTGGAGGTAGACCTATAAATTGAAATGTTTTTTTATTTGTAACTGTTGATGAAATTTTATAAAAATTTGCATTATCGTTAATGATTTTAATTAAACCATTATTCTGAAGTAAGGGGATGATTTTGAAAATTTAATTGCGTATTTTACGGTACATTATACTTTTTCTAAGTAAACAATATTGTTATTACTTTTTAACTGTACTTTCAGATACAAGCGAAAGGGCTGTTTTAGAAAAAAAAAAAATTATTTCAATTTGAAACATTTTATTATCGTTTTAAGAGCGTAGTCCCATTTATCTCTTGTTCCTTTCTTCCGGGACAGATGTTTCCTCTTTTTTGTTTCCTGTTTTGTCGTACACCAGTTTTAAGGTAATGTTATTGTATATACGACATATTTGCCGTAACAACCTAAGTACTCTACCTCTACACTCATTTACAGTAAATCTAAAGGCTGAGAAGTGCTGATTCCATCTTCTAATTCGGAACTTATTCAGGAATGCGTGAAGTCGAGAGGTAGTTGATAGTTCCTTTGGATTTTTTTCATTGTAGGAACTATTTGTCGCTTTACGTCGGTTGTGGCTCGTGTAAAGCATTTGAATCACCAATAGCACCGACCAACGTTTTTCTCTGTGATTAATGATATTCATCATAAAGCAGTTTCTGTAGTAAACAGAGTTAAGATATCGCTTGTAATGCTGAATATCTTTACATTTCAGAAGTTTTGTTCACCAAGAATGGAACATAATATTCGGTTCGGTGAAGAAAGTAATGGGAAACCGTTTTACTCCTCGCTATTCTTAATATGTTTGGTATAAGATTCTTGAGATTGGCTGAGCCATTTTCACGGCGAGTTTTGACTCGTTTCAATTCGTTCGCAAGTATTAGGCTGCGGTGGCACTTGTGCTGAATACAGGACCGATAGCTTGGTGAAGTGATCACCTCTGATGAAAAAAGGATAGTTCATTCTAACCGCCTTATGGCTGCAATAATCGTACAGATCCTTTCACTGTGAGTATGTTAGAAGTATCGACAATCGAGATAAAGTGATAATTAATACGTTAATTTAATAAAATACTCAGAAAACCACCGTTTACAGATTATCTGTTACTTGTGTCGGTAGGCAGAATGTATTGTTTCTGTTCTTCCGCTCCTTTAGATATAGTTTTTATTAAGATGCAGAATGACGTCAGAGCGATAAGTTTTCTTACTTAGGTTTATATTGAGGCGGAGATTTGTTAGGGAGAGGATAATGATACGTCTGTGTTGAGTGCCAGATTCATTTTTATTAAGTACTAGGGAAAACTGTTATTAGAATATGTATCCCTTTCTAATTAGTAAATAGCTGTAAAATGTTTCATTCGCAAACATTTATTTAAAAACTCGACTGGTGAATTTTACATGATTCCCACAGCCAGGATATATGGACTTGGTCAAGAAAAGGCAGAAATTTGTATAAAAAGTCAGGAAAGGTTGCAAAAAATTTCAGAGAATTTCATTTTGTTACCGAATTAAGATTATTTTAGTTGTTAATAAAGTATCTTTTAAGTAATGACAAAATATAGTTGATATACTTTCCTGGCATCGGGAAGGGGAGACCATCGTCCAGCATATTGCAGCTACGTGCATCAGATAGCCATTAACATATTCTGTTCTTACTTACACTTCCTAATTATTCTTTTATATTAAACGAGAGTATTCCAAATTTCAGTTAAATTTTACACTGGTGAAACTTTTAACAAAAAGGTTTCGTTGAAAAATATAAAAGTTGTTCACTATTTTCTTGGAATTTATCTCAAACCACCATGAGGTTTTTGTGTTTTAGGTAATTAATTGCTTTTAAATGGCATCTAAAAAGACTGTTTAATGGCCAGTGTCTTATGCTTTTTAAGATGCCTGTATAATGCTTTTTGTGATGAGTGTAAAAAAAACATTTTGAATTGGGCAATATGGGCCGAAAGGTAGTGCCTTCGTATACTAAAAGAAAGCAGTATAATTAAATAATTAAAGTAAGGAATTCTCAGCCTTCACCGAAAACCTTTTTATCTCCCACTGGTACTTCAAACTAAAACTTTGATCAGCAGTTGTGACAAAGGTGGTTGTGATACATCTGTGTGCTCTTTGCCTGGATCTTCTGGTAAAGTGATAGCATTCCAGCAGCAAATGATACACGAATCCTCGACTTCATTTACGCAAAATGACAACGCAGTTACTTCTTTTTGTTGCAAAGATGATGTTTCCAAGGCGGAGATTTCCGGGGTTCTCAGTGTTTTACAAAATAATTTATCCTAAAGTTCATGTGAAGATGTCGGTGCGAATTTTAAAGTTATGTTTCCTGATAGTTGTGTAGCTCAAATTTCCAGCTTGGAACTACTAAATGCTCTTATGTCATTTATCATGGCCTTGTACTGTTATAACTTTGATAGCATTCTGCAAATCCGGGAGAATAATAATAGTGACAAAATATTTTTCAAGTTAATTTTAATAATCTTTGTTTTCTGTGTAAAAAGGTGTTCTATTCTAATTTTCTTCTTCCCTGTATTACATTTAGTCGCAGTAATTTTAATTTTCCTTAAAGTTGTGATCATATATAAGTTAGGATCTTATCCTTTGTTAAATTGAAATCTATTTTTCATAGCATTTATATGCAAACTAAGTTATTAAATATTGTTTGCTTTAAAAAACAATGTAGGTTAGTTTTTGTGAAAAATGTTTAGCAGTCTTAGGTGCGAACCAATTATTTTTAAAAATTATTTAATTTCTATTTCTTATTTGTGATACTTTTAGTTACCATTATGTTCATTTTTATACCAGAAACTTATTAAATGTTTTTTTTGTGTACTTTGCAGTGTAATTTACTGAAAGGATTTATCTCAAAAATGGCCTAATTTTAATTGTATATTGTAAAAGAAATCATTAAAAAATGAATATAATAATAAATAATAAAAAAAAGGCGTGAGTTGGCCAGCTGTGGGGATGGTGGAGGCTGCAACAAAATAAATTATATATTTTGCGGAGTAAACGGCAATAACATTAAATTATGAGTTAAGAAATTTTTATGAAATTTGTCAGGAAAAGTCAATAAACGTCAGGAAAAACGAATCTTAAAATTCGGTGGTAACCCTGTTTTAATTCAGTTGATTTGTAATAAGAGCACAGTGAAGACTGCTTTTTAATGATCAGTCAGAATTCGCTGTCTGTGGAACCTCATCTAACACTGATCTGCAATCGAAATGTGGTGTTACGACCTTCCAATTTTTTTCACTATTAGTCTCTTTACTGTTAATGCCGATAATTTTCTAACTGTATGTAAGATGCAAGCACTGAGATATCAGTGCGAGGACACGAGATGTTAAAGAACCTACACCTTGACCGATCCAAACTTCTCGGTATGGCTATGTCAGGATGTGAAGGGTCCTATCCTGTGTGTTTCATATATACGGATATTCAAAATGTAAAATTGGGTTTGGACGTACCAAAGCTTTATGTCAGCTACTACTTATTTTCTTGCTGTGTCTTTACGATCCATGAAGAAGTAGATTACAAACTGTGGTCTAATTGTTAAGGTGTCGTTCTGTAACATCAAAGAATTTTTTTTATTTTCTGGAATTGCCAGAATCAAGTCCTCTTTCTCAGCTGTTTGATGTAAATAGAGAAAACTTGAATTGTATTCAAGTTTAAATAAATAAATATTTGTTTAAACTTGAAGGAAAGATAAATATTTCCTTCACTTCAGCCGCTTCAGTTACAGAAATAGCTCTTGATAAGATTGTTCTTTGAATGAGATAAAGTAGCTGTAAATCGGGTGAGCATGTGGCTGCTTTAATTACTTTTTTTAATCAGTTCAGCCAGACAAAGTTGCCAATTCAAATAGGAACATGGTTGTTCCTGCCTTTTTTCCAATCCTACGATTTATGCCAATAATTGTTTTTTATGCTTAAAAATCTTCTAAATTAAGAACGTTGAAATTCTTGGGAACAGCACCTATTGAAAGTAGTAAGAACTTTTGTGGTCAGTAATCATTATAAAAGCATTACTATGTTTGAATGATCTTTAAGTTTGAATAATAATAATAATCCGAGAATTAAAAAGATTTACATAACGATTGGAAAGGTTTTTCAGGATATTAGAAAAAATACGTTCATGTGTAATTTAAAGTAATATTTTTTTTTTTTTTTTTGTCTTCAGTCATTTGACTGGTTTGATGCAGCTCTCCAAGATTCCCTATCCAGTGC
>JAAAKQ030028929.1:0-17316 GCA_010016005.3 Zanna intricata
GGTCCAGCTACTCTGTATCACTGAGTACGCAAGCCCCCCCACCATCGGCAAGGTCTCATGATTCGTAGAGGGAGATCAATAATAATATGGCCCAATAATTCTGAAGAAGTTACTCCACACTACGCAGTAATATGGAGACAGTTAATGGATTGATTGTTTTATCACTGCAATAATGCAAATTTTGCTTATTTAAAGAACTATATATTTCAAATGTAGTTCATCTGAGATAAGCAAAGTATATAATAACTTTTGTGAATTATTTTGAAGGATATCAGACAAAGTTGTACAAAACTGTTGGCGAGCAACAGAATCTTGAGGCTTCTGAATTTCTTACACTATTTCCAGTATGTAAAGGTGAAAATGGAGATCCTACTTAAACAAATGATTGGATACTTGCAAAGTGTAGTGTGTTGAGCAGATCATTATGGGTATACAAGATTGCAGCACAAACATTTTTCATTATGTCTAATGTCTGCACAGTCCTTTTGTTCCCTCTTGATTAAAATTACAATCAGATGTTATTAATTTAGAGGAAATTAATTACTTTGTAATGGTGAAACCATATGGCACATTCCTTGATGTTCCAAGTTAAAATATTGCCAGAAAATATGCTATGTAGCAACCAGAGCATCATTTCAAAAGTGAAAGCATGATGCTCAGCAGTATAGCTTTCCACATTGAAACAAACAAAATGGGAGCTCATAAACAAAATAATGCCACACTGGACTAGTGTACAGCAATTATTATGTACTTGTAATAGGTGAGTCAAAATATATTTTAAAAGCAGCTGAACCCAATTCATATATTTTGAAACATTTATTGCAAAGCCATAGTTTGAGCTGACCAGTTTATTTTGTCTCCAGTCAGTGACAATTAATTAGTTACAATGTAGTTCTTGGAGCTTCAGTTGAAAATGATTTAGCTGTTGGGACTGAATCTTGTGTTTGCAATAAAAAAAATTGTAAAAACTGTGATTTTTATGAAACTGCACAAAAATAATTGTATCATTATTTTAACTTTGGCTCAGGTTCTATCACCTTATGCAGAACAGTGAGGGTTATACATTTTGAAGCTAAAACAATGATGCTGAGAAAAAGGAATACCAGTTAAATAAAAAATATTTAAAAGCCAGAAACTATCAAAACAATCAGTCTTATTCATTGTAGAATATGAAGGTAATTCAGAATGGTACGGCAAGACCGAATTCAAACATTTCTCAGCAATGACCTAGAGAACAACATCACTTGATTTCAACTAACACAGTTAAACAAGAATGTTGTTATTTTTAAATCATTTTGGAAGCCATATCATATCCCGAAATGACTAACAACACAGTTTGGCCTGTGAGATTACCACTTTTGATTTGAGATTATTTTCATGTTCCAGTTTTTAAACAACTGAGTATTCTTACAGAAATAATTATATGTAGGATTCTTGAAGAAACAAATCTCAATACGATGTTGTAATAAGTTAAAATTATTTTTCATTCATAACTGCAAGAAAGCATACTCTCATCAGTGGAGTTATCTTCAAGAAATTACTTTCATGTAAAATGAATGATGAATGGTATAATTTTAACTTTTCAACAGCCATGTAAGTTAGAAAATGAAATTAAGCTTAATATCATAACATGTTTATTTAGATTACCCATTCTTACATGCTATACTGTAATATATCAAATTTTTTTTCATATAACGATTTATGTAAAGCAACTAAAGACAATTAATATTTTTCCATAAGATTTCATTCATGACTATCTTGTCATATATTGAGCATACATATATGTGAGCTATGCACACATATTCAAATATTAAACAATTCATATAAATTAAATTTTTAACTATTTCAAAGAACACATTACTTGCTCAGAAAAGAAACAAGTTAGTATCAGTAGTATCATATCAGCAATTCCAAAATTGATACTTTTCAAACTGTGATAGTGGATGGAAGGAAGAGTGAATAAAATAATTTGAAAAAAAAAAGAAAGGATGAGATTGTTCTAGACTAGGATGTGTTACTGAAGAAGTGAAGCCAGAATTTTGTACTCTGTATAATTAGAAAATGACTATTACCTAATAAATTCCTGAACATTTTCTTCAGCCATGACTGGAAAAATATATCTGTAGTACAGACTATCTGATGCAAATTTTCCAAAACAGTATTCCTGGACTATACTTTTTCTTACAGAGATAAAGCAAAAATAAGCAAATATGTTGACAAATCAATAATTATAAAATACATGGAATTAAATAAAATATCAAATTAATTACAAAGAAATCTTAAAATTAACTCTTAAGTATATTTTTAACCACCATAATTTACTATCTTGAGAAATTGTTAAATTAAAAAACTTATTTTTTTGTTAGTAAAGAAAATTTAATTTTTTTTTAATAACAAATTACATTATGTTTGTAAATTTTTACTGACACTTTATGTTAAAAATTAAATAAGTTTTTATTATTTAAACTATGTCAGAAAAACTGGACCACACAAATTACAAGATCATACATCAAGAAATGTATAATTTAATACTCAGGTAAATACAAAAGCACTATGTAGTGAAATAAACGAACTAGATGGATAATCCTACTTGAACGGAGAAAACAAGTGTGTTTCTATTAATGCTACAGAGCTACATTAGAGACTCTGAACATGTTATGAGATGGCATTCAAGAAATTAAAAATATGCTTACTTCAAGATATTAATTAAAAAATAAAACAAATAAATTTATAAAAATGTGAACATAGACAAAATTAAATACTTACTGGCAACATTAGAGTTTAAAGATAATGTTGAATTACATGTTTCATTTCTCAATGTGGAAGTACTTGGTTCTGTATGACAAGAGCTAGAAGCTGCTGTAACAATAGAATCACAACCATCTTGCTTGGAGAGAGCTCTTAAAATATTGCGCTGAATTTCAGAAACAGTATCTGAAACAGTATTTTTTTTAGGTTTACCTAACTTAGCTGCAATTAAGTTTTTTTTTATTGTCCTCGAAAATTCTGCACTTAATCTATTCTTTACTAAATCATGTATATCTTTTCTGAATACTAATGTATTATCTTCTTCATTTTCTATAATTTTATTAATTCCTTTATTTTCTATTTTCATATCCTTATGCCTTACGTCCACTAAATGCTCTGCTCTATCAGATGTTTCATTGACAATAGTTTTAGAATCATTTACATTTAATATCTGTCTAGCTTTATTAACACCAGTTTCATCCAACTTTTTCAGATTAGAAGTACTTTTCTTTACGGTGTTTACAATTCCACTATCTGAATCTATAGTACAAATCTTCTCTGGACTAGAAGGAATACACTGAGGTAGAACTGGGGAACGATCGGCATCAATACTGGGCCTACGTGGACTATTACTTCGACTTGAATAAGAACTACTTGATGAATGTCTTCTAATTATACGAGATGCTTCAGCAGGTACAGAAAGTTTTGTTGGATAAGCAAAAGATGGTGAATGAACAGGTGAATTGAAGGAAGATTGTATTGAATCTCTTGATTCAACAGACATCTTACGCTGAGGAGGTGTTTCTAGTTTTGTAGGATTTGTTGTTGCAGGAGTCGCTGAAGCATTTGAATTTCTCCTGACTCTTAATGCAGTCTTTCCTAAAGACTGTGGTGGTGAATTGCTTAATCTAAGAACTGCATTTTTTACTAATCGTGTTTTTAAAAGCAGATCTTTTTTCTTTCTACGGGCTGAAGGTAGTATTCCTCTTCTGTTAGGAGTATTGCCTGGTGTTCGTTTTTGTTCGACTGAATACAACATATTTATAGCACCTTCATCACCAAGTAACCTATCTATTTCTCTCATAACACGATTTTGTTTTCTCTTACCAGATGATGATCCTCCACTACTTTGACTATCTTCTTGTACATCATTTACTTTTTGCTTACTGATATTGTTAATAACTATATCACCTTTTTTTGGGGCAGTCTTTTTAATCTTTGGACTCAAATTTTCGGTATTTCTAACAAGTGTATGATTACCTACTACATAATCACCTGGTGATGAACCATTCACTGTACTAACATTTTCTGTGGGATCAGGATCTTCATCTGATCTTGATAACAGTCTTTTGTTGACATATTTTTTAATATATCTGTTATCTTTAACAGGAGGAACTGAAGGTAAAGGGCCATCTTCAACGGTTGGCACTTCGGTAATCTGACTAACATCAGCTACAGTCGGTGGAATAATTTCACCATTTGTACTTTTTAGAACTCTTTTCCTTTTAGGAATGCCTTGCTCTTGGTCATTATTTTTATGTTTTCTTCCAGGTTTTCCTTTGGTAACCATTTTAATATCTTTACCTGGCTTTTTATCCTCATTATTATTTTCAGATCCTTTAATTTTTTTTACCCGCTTTTGTACAAATTTGTTCTTCCCCATTTGTTTTACATCAGTATTTGTTTCTTCTTTTTTCTTCCTTGGTTTTGTAAACTCTTCAAGCTGTTTCAAAGCTAATTCTTTTTCAAGTTCTGGATACATTTTTATGAATTTATATGGAGAAGATAAATTAGTATGCTTTGTTTCTTGCCTCACATTTTTCTTTCCAACACTAGTTGCCTCCCAGCTTGTATCTGGACTACCATCTAATATTGCTAATAACTCTTTATTATCCATTATGGGAGAACTCTCATTCTGTGAAGATTCAGCTTTACTAGACTGACTGACAACAGCTGATGCTACTGTTGCAGTAGCAGTTGCTGTAGATGGTGAAGGAATTCGACTTGGAAAATTATTTGTTAACTTCATTGTAAAAAACAAATCACTACTTTCAAAATTCTGGTAAGAATACTTCTTTAATGAACGTTCTAAAATTTCTTGAGCAATTTCATCTTGTGTAACAATTTGACTGGTAAGATTGCGATATGGAACTTTAACACCCAACCTTGGTTTTAAAACCCGTTTACCAGTTCCAGTTACATCACCAGTGACACTAATATTTATGTCATGTCCCATTACATTGGGTGGAATGTTAGGTGGGCACTGAACAGGGGTTACTGCAGATTGTGTAGAAACTGCTGAACATATTGTATTACTTTTTTCATCATTCTGCTTAACGTTTTCTTCAACTGATATGTTTTGGTCAACTGATACGGTTTCTATTACTGATTCACTCATACTTTTTTAATTCATACTTTTCACTTCACACAAACTTACAGTTTCACGCATAAAAATATATAAAATATTTCTCCATAACTTTTAAAAAATTACCACATATCTTTGTAATTGCTAAAATAAAAATGCACATGATCCTGATGTGAAAGGCACTATGAAACTTTTTTCACTTTATCAAAAAATATTAATTTTAAGGTTCATCCTCAGGTACTGAAATTGCTAGAAATTCTTTTTTAATTGTACTTAATAATATAAAAATGATGAAATTTTAAAAAGTCCAACTGAAACAAAGAGAATAAAAAACAAACAAATATTAGCTAAGAGGAAAAATAACTAGTAAATATAAAATAAGGATTTTCCTTTCTTTTTTTTTTTTTTATTAAAAGTAGATTATTTGGTAAATATTAGAAGGAAAATCAAGATATTTATAAGTAAATCAATATAATTAATAGTGAAATAAAAAGATAAGCAGCTATGTTATCCTATAATTTATGTAATCAGTTTAATTCATACAAAACTTTTTTAAACTTTTAATATAAGTTTTAACACAAATTACCATTTATTTATCTCAATAAACATAACTATGAAAAATGCATACTGCATTTTTTTTAATAATAATATTTTTTAATAATAATATTTTTTTTAATACTGCATTTCTACTAATCTGTTTTATATCAAATTATTAAGTACTGATAAATGTGCAATTTTCAATACTTACATTAAAGATGGTGTAGTGGAAGTATAGCTGCAATTATGGGGAGAGTATACCCAAAAACAATCATTTTTTTTAATTTCTTCTTTTTTTTTAATTTTTTGTACTCTGGAATGTACTGATTTCGAATATGTATTAGTCTTGTATATATAATTTAGAAATGCAAAAAAAAACTAATGGAGACAGATAGTTGGCGTTTCCATTACTGTGCCATAGCTTGTAAGGAAGAGCCTGGGGACCACGCAAACAAAATGTACGTTAATGCACCCATTAATCTTCTGTTAATAATACATCACAAATATTTATGCAAGGCTCAGTGATTCAGAATTACTAAAAAGATGTGTTTGAGATTTGACACAGGATGCTAATGAAAGCCTTCATATCTGAATTTGGAAATATTGTGAGAAATCTAAGTGCACATTAAGAAGGATGATGGAATATGCAGCAATTAGAGCTGTAGGAGAATTTAATTTTGGACATGTAGCTCATATTTCTTCCATTGAAAAGACTGCTGTATCAACAGGACATAAAACCATTAAGTTAGGATAATGAAGAGATGAAAAGACTAAAGCATAAAATATGTTGAAATCTATTCATATTCAAAACTGGAGAAAAAAACTTCAATTCCCAAAAAACAAAGAAGAAACCTTTAAAAAAGCTCAACCTAAGGTGCTGTAAAATTCTAATATTAACTTAAGTTTGTGAATTAAAATATACACTTATATTCTTTTCTTGTAAATTGTTTTTTGTGATATTGCAATGCTAGATTTTATAACTTTATTTGTATAAAAGATAATTAAAAGATTTTTTTTTTTTTAGAATGTACAGAATATGTTCTATGATGTGTAGTGGGGATAAGCCAAAATATTTTTTACTAGTAAAGGTAAAAAATAAAAACTAACTAGGGTGCAAACTATTTTTACATTTTCCTCATTTTAGTTATTCTAACAGTAAATTCAACATTGTCCTCACTATACATCATAGATCAAAATTTTCTCTTTTGTTACACACAAAATAATAAAAATTAGACAAATAGTTTTTAATATAATGTTTCCTGTGAAGCGCTGGTTTTTTTTTGCACCCCAATTTTAGTAGTTGCAGCCATTTTTTTTTCAATTTTATATAGAACAGTTTTACACAAGATTTGTGTTATTTTGAGATGAAAGACAGATAATTAAATGTTAATACCAAAAACCTTATTTTTTAGGAATATACACCCCCTTAAAATAGGATTGAAATATAATTAATTTCTACATCAAAGAATATAAATGTAATTGTTGTATAAGTTTTAGTGATTAGCAAATTTTGATAGCAAAGAACATAGAAAGATACAGGAAACTGGGACAAAAGAGGCTATTCCATGTTATTCACGGCCCAAAGGTCTTACGATACTCAATAAGAATTATGATAGAAAAATGTGTTATAAATAATTTTCTAGAGGTAATTGGTTTTTATATACATTTTGGATATAAACATTAATAAACACAAAAACCAAGAAGTATATAAACTGTAGTAATTGCACTATTCACAAGAAAGAATAGAAAGAAAGAAAATATACTGGATGTATATTATCCCACAGGCAAAAAGCACAAAAAAAAAATCAAATTTTGCAAATCACCTTATAGAAACAGAAAAATATTCAAAGATATTAACAATATGCAAATTTTATATGGAACACAAAAAAATCAAGATCTTAAGACAATTAAATAGGATTAAAGCTGCACAAAAAAATTATGAAATAAACACATTAAATAAACAAACACTACAGATCAAATGGAACATTTGATCAGATACTTAAGGAAGGTTTCTTAATTTTTAGACATGAAATGGAACTACTATTCAAGGAATGAAGAGGCTGATGATTAACTGTATAAGATGTTTGGAAGAAAGTGCTCCATTAGAAAATAAGTTATTTTGCACATAATAATTTTATTTTACTAATTTCTTTATCTTCTTCAGAGTTGTGTGGTTGTAGTGAGAGTATGGTGATTTATAGTGACAACTTATGTTCACCGAGAAAGGTGGTGACAACTTTTCAATGAATGGTCAATCAGTCACTGAAGATGATGCAAATTCCGTAATAGTTTAACAAGAAAATAGACATTATCAAAATAACTTTGTTAGCTTCATCTTGAAAATGTATTAAAACAGCTAGGAATTTAACACATTTCTTACTTTTCACACTGTTAGAACTCTATCCCAAACTATTATATCTATGAAAAAACTGTAGAGGACATCCATTATGTATATAAACTATATAGAGTATAAGTCACATTTATATATTAAAATGATGAATATAGAAAGTTCAATTTGAACAAAGTTTTAGAATTTATATAAACACAAATTATTCTGTAGAATCCCACAAAAATGATTAATTTCCATTTAGTAAAATAAACAGATACTTCCTTAAAAGATTTTCATAAAAGTGTCTAAGTTAATACCAAAACATAATATTTAAAATCAACCTGGTTAGGAATTTTTCACAATACATTGCCATCATTATATGGTACATATCAAATTCAAATTTTATAAAACCAAATTCTGTTGCTTGAAATTCAGAGCTGTGTTTTTTCAATACAATTTTTACTCTTTATCTTTTTCCAAATTCTGCATAAACAATATGTGTAATGTCTATCTGATAAAAGTAAACAATGCTACTCAAGATAAAAAAAAGAATACGCTGAACTGGAAGCTACAAAAGCTTTTTTTTAAGCTTAGTTATGAACAAAGTAATGATCTCAGCTTACTATGAATCCTCTGCCACTACTGCAATAAATAAACCATAAATACAAGCTGGCAACCACTGAATTATCACAATAAAATTATTTTTCAATCAGCTTCAGCTATGCTAACTGAAAATAGATCCTTTTTGCAACAGGTATGTAAACCTGTTCTACAAGTATTAATAATAAAATCTACTTCAGTTCTAAATATATTTTATAATAAGCAAGCCTAAATATTCAAAATACATAACACTCATGTGTATAAATATCTTTCATGTAAAATAATTTTTTTAAAGGTTAATTAAAAGGTTATTTAAGATTAATATTAAAACTTTTACCACCAGAGAATTATAACAGTTTATTGAATAATTTGAAATAAGAAACAAAATAAAACTAAATTAGAAAATAATATTAAAACACAAATATTAGAATTAACTTCAAGTTTTTATTCTGACATAATTAACATAATTTTGTTTCAATTTATTTTGCAGAGGTTTTTTTTATAAAAGATTGTAAACAAAAACCTTAATTAAAATTAAACAAACATTTTTATATCAATGACACAATCACCATTTTTATTTTCAGTTTTATATGCATAATTAACTTTTTGACAAGATGATATAAACAATTCTTAAATAAATGAATAACATATACCATAATTATATAGCACCATATTAATTCTAACAGCTAAATATAAACATAATAAACAATACATCTTAAACTCAACATCACAAAAAGCAACCTAAAAAAGGTAAAATTTCAAACTACACAGAAAACTAACAATGACAAACACATCACACCACAACTACTAGACAGGAATATTCACATAGTGTTACTGGCGCATTCTGTTTTCATTCTACTAATGAAAATAATTTAAAAAAATACATGTAAAGATGGGTGCAGAAATGCTCTGTTAGTGAATTACATGGGTAAAAGCAGGTAAAAGATTTCGCCCTGATACTGGGCAAAAAATGAAATAAATCCATACTGAAATTCTAGAAACACAAATTAAGGGGTAAAATTGATGATTTCTTATGATTTTTGACTTTATAATTTGAATAAAACAGGTTTCAGAAAAGTATCTCCAGTAGTTTTCAGAAAATCCAATGTAAAAATTTGTAGCCTAAAAAAAAATGTTTTTTTTTTACGTTCCTAATACAAAAACGTTTTATATTATTAATAAATTCAAAACTAATTTTTCCATATTTCAAATTTAATAAGGAAAACTGGAAAAACAAAATTTAGTGGAAATATTAACATTTTATGATATTTTATAACATAAAAAAATTTAATTTATTTAAATATGTCTTTAGCCAGTCTTGGGAAGACTATGGGACCATTCACATTATGATTTATGATAAAAGAACCCATGTGAGTCTTATTCTAAATTAAATTGTGTTCGTATTAATTTGCAATGAAGATAAAACAAGAGCATGTCATAACATCAACTGATCCCTTGATGATAAACTGCAGTCCTAGTGACTAAAGATGGCTCCCAACATGATCATTATGACATAAATTCAAAAAGCATTTGTATATCACAAAGTTATTCTATTTTGTCTTGAAAAACTCATGAAAAGAAGTCTATGAATTTACAAATAAAAAATCCACATTTTATTCAATAACTGAAAATGGCTCTTTCAACAAGGGAAAAATTGGCATAGGATGCCATTAAACCACCAAGTTTTGATGTTAAGGTTTGAAATATTTGTACGTAGTAAATTATCTATGTTTTCAACTATTTTCAAAATCCTTTCAAATACTACATAATGGCAAATTATAATTAACAAACTCTACAGATTTACTGTTGCGACCAAATAAAGGTGGGCTTGAGTGGTGATGATTACTACCGAACATAAAAATATGGTCCTCACACTTAATAATCCCCATTACCAAATAACTGTTCTATTTTTAACAAATGAGTTCAACAATTTTAAAATGAAATACTATAACAACTAATTCTATAGTGTACATTGTGAAATGTAATTGACGGATGACAAATATTACTTATTACTAATTACACAGTAAATATTGCAATAGATAGTTATTACTGTAACTTAAATTACTTAGTGGAAAATGAATTATCTATATAATTCCTCAGTTAGAACGCTCTTCTCACTGTCATCGTCGACTTCTGTGTAATACAATACTTGGCTCAAATGTGCACCTTCAATTTTTTTAACGATTTTGCAGTAAGGTTTCCGGTGTTTGTCGCTCATCAAATTTATCTTACCTTCACATAGTTTCTGCAGTACTGACATCTTGAAAATACTGTGGCTCGCAACATCTCATTTTATCTGTGACCATACCATTTTTATTAGATTTAAATCAGAATGGTAACGTGGAAGCTGCCCACTTTTTTCCAACAATTTGTCAAATTGGTATCATTTCTATTACTTTTGTTCAACTTAATTAGTTCAAGGAATTGTGATTTAAGCATTTGAAATGAAAATGGAATATGATATTTCTGTAGCCAAACAGCCATGGGTATTAATATACAAAGCACTGTCAATAATTACTATAGACTCAAAAGGAAGGTTAGGAACTACTTTTTCTTCAGCCCACTTCAAATAATTCTTAGTATTCATGATATCATGGTAATCGCCACTTTTTGAAAGTTAACATTACGTTTGGAATAAATTCATTTGACCTGCAGCGTGAATTATAATTAAGCATTCACCTTTATTTATTGGTAAATTAAGCCCTGCATAGGTGTCATTAGCCTATGATTTTGCTTTGAATGAGATGATAAAATATAGGATTCATCTTAAGTATAAAATTGCCAGTTATTTAAGATCACTGATTACCTGCAAATATTTAATCCTTTTATGTCTAATATCATATCTTTCAACTAGTTTTCTTTTCATTTTCTGTTTTGCACCATTTAAAATCTAGTTCTTTCAAAATTCTTCTTAAACTAGTTTCACTGCCATTAAAATTAATTTTAATTTTCAATGCTTTACAGTCTGTTTAAATGTTGGCAGCTCCCTGATTTTTTAGTGAAATTCATTCACAGTTTGCCTAACCATACCTTTATCAAAATCATCATGTAATCTGGTAACTGGTTTAGAACATTTCTTTTTCATGGTAATGAATGAACATTCTGGCCCCTCAGATTGAAAAAGTTTTATTTTTTCTTTTCTTAGGCATTGAACCTGATCCTCTACCTTACAGTAATTCCAGAGGCTAAACAGATAAAGAGAGAGGCTTTGAACCTGAGTCCTTAAAATGGTACAGACAACTGCAGTTCTCTCTTCACACTTCTGTATAGCAATTAAATGCTTGCCATTTTTTATTTTCCTACAGCTAAAGATTTTTCCTCATGAAATCATACAACTTTACAATTTTGCACACCTGTCTTTGAAGTTTTTTACCTTTCACAACACACTTTTAAATTCGGCCAAAACTATTCACACATGAACGAATAATTTTAATAAAGTTTGAACTGTAATAAAAACATTTTACACAATAATTGTATTGAGCATTAATTGACTATGTAACTAGATATATGACAAACGTCAAAAGAAGTGTACAAAGAGATAGAACCACAGAACTGAACTTTATGTAAATGGAAAGGCAAAAGAGAAAAAAAAAATAAAAATAAAAATCACTGTTTTGAATTTGAAAGATAATGTCACTTCATTAATACTGTAAACACATAATAATGTATTGCTTCATAAACAACAGTTGCATCATGAGATTTATGCTACTAAGAGATGACTAATCATGGTGTGCCATTGTTTAGAGAACAATAGTGTAGCATTGAAGTGTGCGGATTGATATATATATATATATACACACACACACACACAAGGTGTGTCCCAAAAAAATCTGACCTACTTTCAAATCTCAGCACAAAGAGTTCGTAGCAAACTCTGTGAGGTACAAGCATAACCAGTAACTTTTCCTGAACTAGCCAGATGCCGCAGTTATCAGCAGAATATAGTAGTTCATGCACAGTATGTCTATGTTTAGTAAGCTTTTGAATTTCATCAGATTTTGTAATTGCTGAAAATTGTGGAGATCAGATCACAAATTTGCATTAAGTTTTGCTTCAAACTTGAAAAAAGTTGAGCAGAAACTATTGAAATGATGCAGAAGGACTTTGGAGATGAGTGCATAGGCAAAATACAAATAAAAGAGTGGTACAAGCAGTTTAAAAATGGCTGCACATCTGTTGATAGTAACCCATGTTCTGGCCAATCTTTGACCATATGTTGATTGTTTTGTTCAATTACGAAGGCATTATGCACTATAAATACATTCCAACAGGTCAAACGATTAAAAAAGAATTTTACTTTCAAGTTCTGAGAAGAATGCGTGACACAGTGAGGAGAAAATGATCACATTTCTGGCTACTTCATCATTATAATGAGCTACACGCACATTGATCAAATGTTGTGCAACAGTTTTTGGCAAGACACCAAACTTGGCAACTTCGCCAGCCTTCGTACAATCCCAAAATAGCCTCCTACGACTTTTGGCTGTTTCCAAAACTGAAAATTCCACTCAAAGGGCACATGTTCAATGACAGACAATTCAGAAGAATGCAATGAGAGCACTTAAGGTCATTCCAAAACCTGAATTCCAGAACTGTTTGAGGAGAAAGTAGAAAGACAGACGTCGTACAGTCAAATGGGATTACTTTGAAGGATGCCACAAGCCAGATGACAAAGATTAACATCAGCGCAGAGAATTTATTGTAGGTTTCTTTTGGGACACACCATGTGTGTGTGTGTATATATATAAAACAATGTATAGGGTATATACACATATATAAAATAGATATTGATAGAAATCTGTAATCTATAAAAAATTATTTGCTATAGTTATCTTTTTTGATTTTAACACTTAGTACTAAACTGTTAAATTTTGCAATTTAAAATTTGTTTTCATACTTAATCATTAATGTTATCAGAAGTTAAACAACAAACCAATAAAGATCTAAATGCTGTATGGCCCTGCTATAGTGTGACCATCCAGTCAGCTTTTATACCTATGTTATAGGCTAACCGTGTTATTTCAAAAATGAAGTAGAAAAAAAAACAGACACCAATTTAATATTTTAACAGAATTAAAGTATTACAGAATATTAAGTTAAAAATAAGAATATTATTGGATAAAATAAAATATAGAAAAATAAAAATGCACTGATTATTTATTGTGCAGTACTTGCGTACATTTCTGGAACTGGTTTTCATTTTCACATTTTTTTTCAGAATGGTAAACTGTGATAATTGTTCAGTCTTTCAAGCTCTTTCCCTTACTGCCTAATTGAAAATACAACACTGTACTAAATAATCTGAATTCAAATACTATAAAGTAATACAGTTTATTAAAATAGATTAATACACAAAACATCTAAACTTAATACTTAGATTTAAGGCAGTTATTTGAAAAAGTAGAAAATTATTTTTGTTTGCTAGTTCATATTTCTTTTAGTTCCATGTAATTTTACAATAATTCTGTAATCTATAATTTAGCTAAATCATATTTTAGATACTTATTTTAACTGTTTCTTCAATTTACTATCCTCACTGCTACCCATAAAGGAAAACAGCAAAAACTAAAATATTAAAAAAAATAATTACATCAAATACTTCAGCTTTGAATTAATTCAAAGCTAGTCAATTATATTAAATAACTGCTTCCAATCATTTTTCTCGTACATGCAGATCTTGAAATAATTGGTAAATGTTACTGGACAACATATTTTGCTGAAACATCAGCATAAACTCAGAAGACAGTACCTTCTAGATCACATTGGTTATGCCAAGGAAAATATGGATTGCAGTTCACTTACAGGAAAACTTGGATAACAAAATAGTAGCCTGAATAAATATGAAGAACTAGTTTACAACAGCTTTAACATTTAATGGTTCATAATAATAGATAAATTGGGGACAAACATTTCTTTTAGGTTATGTAACTGATACAAGTGCTGAGTACACTGCACTATATAAAATGTATAGATAGGCTCATAGCATGGGTTTTCTAATGGCTATCTATCTAGAAAATTAAGGGATATATTTAACGTGATACAAAATGGAATTAAGTAATAAAATATTACTAAATGATAATTATATTATATACAACGGTAAGTTTTAAAACTCTTATAGAGACTTACTCTTAATTCCCAATTTTAAACTTTTGCACAACGAGTAGTTTCCAAACATGTGACATGACTTCCACACGGGTTAAATAGTACAATTTCAATACGTTTCATAAAATTTGTAATGAAAATCAAGTATTCAGCAACATTATTACACACGATAACAAACACTTAAATTAAAAAAAAAAAAGAACGTTGTGTAACAGTAATACTTCTTACTATTCATTGAACAAAAGTAAACATCCCCTCCAAAACTGACAGTACCTTGCAGTGTAATATTTACCGGTGGGTAGCAGCAGAAATAAATTAAAATCAAAACTTAAAATGCGTATTGAGAATACAAATGAGTCAGAATGAAAATATTGGTTAAATTAACAGAATAACAAACAAAAAAATTCACGGTATTTTTTTGTTGACCCAAAATGAAATAAATTATAATTTAATAATAATAATTTTGTAATTATTCATAGGCTACAATGTATTTGGGCAATTCAAACTTTCTATAATTATGAGGTTCAACACATAACAACACTTCTAACAACGTAATAAAAACAACCAACCTGCAAAATCTCAACTTTTAGAAAACAGACATGTAAATGTACACGGCCTTATAATGACGCCCATTAACGCATGCGTCAAATTATACTGATAAAGGAATATTGTCGTCGTCGACTAGAAAATTTCGTTAGACAAATTATACAATGAAAAAATACAGAAAATTTCCAAAACTGAACAATTTTCGAAATGTATATAATAAATATAAATTTACGTATTATCTAAATGGAAATTTAAGTGAAATAACTTTTTTTAACTTTTACGTGAATCATACATTTATCATAAATTTTTACGTAGAGTAAATAAAATTTTTAAGCAGTAAATAGAAATGAATAATTATGTATGATAAAGAGGATGTTAAGATCAGTCTTCCGTAATGAAACAATATTAACGCTATCTAGAACTTTAGTTGAAATACAATCTGCTTGAATAAATACCAAACCAAGCGAAGATTCCTGCGCTATAAATGTATGCTTAACACTGATATTTTGATACATTGTTAAAGGTGATAAATTTATATTTTAATAATTTATCAGGCGATGATAAGTGTTACCCGATATTATATAGTAGTAGTTGTCGCTATTTTAAAAAGTGATCCAATTCGTTTCCAATTTCTGAACTTGATAGTGGATGTAAGAATAGTTAAATTACTCAACACTGTTTTCTGATTAGGTTAAGCTGAACTAATTAAATTTAAGAATATTCAGTTCTCCGTTCTATATCCAAACGATCATTTGTTACTCAATTTTATTTGAGAGTGCTTACAAAACAGGCAGTCTAGGAGTCAGTCAAATCCTAGTAAAGAAACAATTTTTATACGGATTTGAATACTAAATCGTGGATACCGGTGTTTTTTTGTGGTTGGGTTTCAATTAACCACACTTCTCAGGAGTGGTCGACCTGAGATTGTACAAGACTGTACACTTTCTTCAATTCCATACACATCATTCTCATTCATCCTCTGAAGTAATACCTTACGGTAGTTCCGGAGGCTAAACAGAAAACAGAGTCTAGGAGTCAGCACCGGTATGCAATTTTTTGTATATATCGTTTCATCACTTACGAATATAGTCAACTAAATAAAACGGTACGGACATTCTACACTTACCGATTATTAAACAGTTAAAAAAAAACCACCATCACATCATAAAAGCGAAATCTTTATGGGCTTTTGCTTCATAAATCATCTTATGGAAGGGTTCACTACAATAACTGCGTGGAACACGGTTAATAAATGAAGCATGGTTAAAAAAAACCTGGATGTTTCTTTTTATAACAGTAACAAGAGATAAATATTAAAAATTAAAAAACAAGACTGGCAAAAAAACATTGCTCTTTAATATAGGATATTAATGAGCGTGCAGGTGAAAATTTTGTATGTAGTATAATTTTCTTCAAATCTTTTAAGTTAAATTTAAATTTATATATACATAATTCTACAACCTATGACATTCCCAGTAATGTAAGGATTCCAACGCAGGCTCATAATATACATCGGTTCAGTTGCTGAGCTGTTACAGTGAAACAAAATACATACCCTCCTTTTTGGGCAGTCGTGTAAAAACACATGTAAAGGGAAGGAAAACGACCGCTTTGTGGTGGTAAAACAAATGAAAAATTGACGTAATTGAACGATTGATTCAATTAAGTAGATAGGGTCGAGTAGGTGAGAAATTAAGAAACTACTGTGGAAATGAATTAATGTCCTGTTATTCAGTGAAATATGTGATTTATGAACAGAGCCTTTTTTTTTTACAATTATTGTCCGGGATCTTTAGGGCCAGAATTAGTTTGGTTATATTTTACAGGCAAGGAGTGCACTACTAGTGAAATTTTATCTTTAATCAAAAACAAATTGGTTATTTTTGGCCTAAGAGCTTAATAGCCATCAATCTCATATTGTTTTTAAAATATGCTTAAGAGGCTCTCTCTTTTTATCTCTCTCTTTAGCCGGAAATACCGTAAGGTATTACTTCAGAGAATGATGTGTATGGATGTGAATGAAGTGTAGTCTTGTACAATCTCAGATCGACCACTCCTGAGAAGTGTGGTTAATTGAAACCTAACCACC
>JAAAKQ030028961.1:4689-17314 GCA_010016005.3 Zanna intricata
CAAAGTGTTTATGATGACACAACTGAATACCACTTAATGGACCTAGGAAATCAGAATTTAAATAAAAAAATTATTTTTAACCAATTTATACTCGCACCAATTTATACTCGTAAGATATAAAAATCATTACCCATAATGAGAAGAGTATAAAAACTTATTATTTTAAGTTGAAACTTTTACATTAATTTGTTTTTTAACTTCTTGAACCACCGTTCGTTATATCTTTAGAGGATGAGATGAATGAATTGTAGCGTGTGTGATAAATGCCATGTCTGACCGGGATTCAAACTCGGGACCTCCGGATGAAAGGCCGAGACGCTACCACTCGCGCCACAGAAGCCAGCACACTAATTTGTTGATTTAATCAATCTATTGCAGTGTTTCTGATGACTGTAGCATAAGTAAAGCAAACGAGGTACAAGAGATATCAATAAAAGATGTTTTCTTTGAGATTAATTATATTGTAAACCTGTCCGTCTGGTGAACTAAGCGAATATATCAACTGCATTTCGCTGAGGTAGGCACCCTGATAAGCAACACTATATAAGGCTCCGTGAAGAAAACATTAGCATGTTAAGAGACTAGTTCGCACCTCACTTCAATAAACCTGTAACAGGATGCTTGTTAGACATGAGCTAACGATTTCTTAAATATATATATATAAAATTGTCAATGTACTTTAAACGAGAAAAAACTAATTTATGGCTATTTATTTGTAAAACATTTATAAAAACGCTGAGGTGGTTAAATATGAAAAGAAGAATGAAGATCTGCTCATTAACATGGACTGAAATTCGACCCGACCGAGTGCAGCGAGATGCAGTAATGAAGACAGCCTGAGTGACGAAAGTTTTCTAACTTTATCCCATCCATCATCCTTCCCTAATTCTTGCATTTATATCCAAGCCAGCACATGTGACTCCCTTCCAAAAAGGTAATGTATTGCATTCTTCAAACTCTAGGATCCGAAAGGCACATTCGGTCTAAGCCGGAAGGCTCTAGCGCCGAAAGGACTTCATGAGGCGGACTGAAGAATGATCACGCCAGGAGAACGAAGTTCATACGCGGCTAGTCACCCAAAGTCAGCCTCGGTCAAATAATTTCTCCCTGGTCTAAATGATCGAAATGCAGAAAATAATTTCGTCTATAAATAGAACAAAATAAATGTAACTGTAATTAAATAAATAATTACCCCCTCCACACAAAATGGAAAGATACAGCAGCAAGGACTATTGTCCAGGTTCTGCCATGAGTACGGGGATAAAAAAAACTCCCGCTGCCCTTGCATTACGTTTCGTTCCGTTCCATAACCGCTGATTTCAGTCGCCATCTATGCCATTTGTAATCGTTAGCTCTGTTTCCTGTCTCTCAGGGCTCCGTTAACTTGCTCCTCCGACATGAGCTCCCTCGTCCTGCTTGGCCGTTTTATCGAGTTGCGTTGAGCTACCAGGCGGATGTTTGGATCTTTTACAAAAAAAACAAATGCGTGCAATTAATCAAATTGTTTCAACTTACTTTCCCGACAACCAACAGTTAACTAGGCCGGAAATATCGCTATATCTGGGGGGGGGGTACAGAATCCTGTGTTTGTTTGTAATCAAGCATGTTAATTGTCGCTCACTTTGAGTCCCTTGATTGCACATATATACTCACAACTCTCGCTGATCTTTACCATTATAATTTGTTAAAAAAACCAAACAATTTTTTTCACCAGGGACAAATTTGTTATTAGTCTAATTTACAGTACCTTATATTAAAATGAAAATTGTCGCCAATTTTATTAAAATATAGAAGTCCTCCGTTATCTCTCTCCCAGTCTGTCGAACTCCATGATTTTTATTACACTTACTACTACACATATAAAAAAATATTATCCAGATTTATAACTCAAGTTCTTGTTCATTCTTGTCTAAGTTTAAGATAATTCTTACCGAGTGGTTGATTTTAACAGACGGTTCTAAACACAATAATTCTGTTTGTAGTGCTTTTATGATTGGGAATAGAACAATACGTGTTTGGTCTTTCCAGCAACGTCAGTGTTTTTGTTGTGGAGATGTATTCTATAAATTAAACCTCGAATAAAATTAGTTCAAAATTTCGCAGGTCCTTATCTGTTCAGATTCCATAAGTTCCTTGCTAGAGATTAGTGATACGTACTCCAGACATCCTGTTGCCTGTGGGATTACGATCCCTTAGGTCTAGGGTGACTCAGCGTAACAAAAATGCGAGCTTTTGCTGGGCCTCGGCTCTATTAGAATTTCAGGAAATGAGCGTTATGATAACAATCCGCGGAAAAGGGGGTATTTTTTTTCAGCCTGCTTTCACTAATCGCATTGTTTCGGACATTCTTGTTTGTTTTCTGAAGAGTATGTTTCATGATGAGTGAAGTGAATGGAATGCTATTATCAACAATAAACTTTGTCCAGTAAAGAATACTGTGTCATTGTGGCTCTTCATGAAAAAATAGGAGGTTATTATTTGCCGTTTACGAATGGGGCAAACTAGACTTGCTCATGACTCAGATCGATAGACCCGTTTGTGTTCACTGCGACTGCCAACTAACGGTACACCACAACCTTTGGACTATGTCTGTTATGCAGCATTACGTCAGAAATTTAAATTAGGGACTAACCTTCGAAATAACTTTGGAAACAATATGACGATGTGATCGAATGTTTTGCTACTTTTTTTTTAGACAGTGCAACTGTATTCGGATATTTGGTTATTATTGTAATTTTTTCGTTTATTTATGTTGTTTGTGTATGCCAGAGGGTAATTTTGTTTTATCATATCTTCTGTTATAAAAAAAAAAGTTGCACATCAATTGGGAATTATCACAACATGAACGCCGAATATTTCATAAAATGGCTGAAAAACAAAATCTGTCCATATCTACAGCCAAGATCGGTTTTAGTGATGGATAATGCTGCGTACTGTAATAATCAATACGATAAGACACTTACTACAAAGTCTAAGAAATTAGAAATGGTATTTTGGTTACAGAAGAAGCAAATTCTGTTTCATCCTTAAATGGTTAACCGGAACTTTATATAATAGTTGAGCTACACAAACCAAGGAATAAGATGTATATTTTGGATCGCCTTCTGAAAGCTCACGGTTACAGAGCCATTCGCCTGCCGCCATATCATCCGGATTTAAACCCGATCGAAATAAGATGGACAAATGGAAAAAGATATGTGGCCCAAAGAAATGTCATATTCAAGTTAAATACCTCGATTATGCTATGTGAAGAAAAAATGTCTAATATAATCGAGAAAGATTGGTTACCAATATGTAAGAATTAAATAAAATTAGAAGATGAACATTTGGAAAAAGAAATTTAGTTGATGTTGAAAAAGAATTTATTATCACTCTACGAGAAAATAGTGATGAAAACAGTGATTATTCATTTACAAGCGTGGATAATTTCGTCAACGAAGATTTTTTTTTGTCTTCAGTCATTTGACTGGTCTGATAAAGCTCTCCAAGATTTTCTATCTAGTGTCAGTAGTTTCATTTTGTTATACCTACTACATTCTACATCCCTAACAATTTCTTTTACATATTCCAAACCCTGTCTCTCCAATATGAAAGCGACTATTCCAGAATGTCTTAAAATGTAGCCTTTAAGTCTTTTAACTACATTTTTCCAAATGCTCCTTTCTTCATCAATTTGCCGAAAGATCTCTTGATTTGTCACTTTATCCACCGATTTGATTTTTAACATTCTCTTATATAACCACATTTCAAAAGCTTCTAATCTTTTCTTCTTACGTACACCGATTGTCCAAGTTTCACTTCCATATAAAACTACGCCCAAACATATATTTTTTTTAGCAAATTTATTTATTTTTTTATTTGTTTTTATTATATTTTTAAAAATATAAACGTAACAATCTAGGAACTTTTAAAATATTTTTCTCGAAATGCTACTGCAACTTACTTCCAGAAAATACGCAGAAAATAATTGGGAGGAGGATAATGGTGAATAACCAAAATATCTATAAAAAATAAAGAATTATCGTTAGAGAAAATATAATAAAAATAAAAAAAGATGAACGTGCTGCAGTTCGTTCAATGAACATCCATCGTTAGAAATGTTGACGAGGCCTATATCCTCACAAAATCTGAAATTACAGCAAAAGAAACCAAAAAACCCTGGGATGCTCATATATACGAATTCATTTGTACATCAAGTCATAATCTCTTCAAGCGTGAAAAAGATGCTCCAACAATAAGCTTAGTAAGTAGCTACTAGAAGCAATTAACAGCAAGCCATGCAACAAAAAAAAAAAAAACAAAAAAGGGTAGGGAAAGAATAAATGTAGTCTTTCAGAATTATAAATTTATTAAAAATTTTTCTGTGAAAGTTTTACGTAGCAACTTTAAGCGGTTATCCCTTTTCTTAAATAAAAACTGCTCAAAACATTCTTTTTCGGAATAAATTTGCATGTAAAACATTTGCGAATTAACATATTATATTGATTCTATGTTCATAAATTTTTTCTTAAGCGAAATTGCGATAATGAAGTTCGGTTGATATCGAAAGAAGTACTTGTATGATTTTTTTTTTTTGGGAACAAAAACAAGATTCATCACAGCCCTTGATAAAAAACGCAGAAGTATACTCAAAACAAATAAATGATACATCCAAACGTAACGAACTTAGATAACACTAAATAAAAGTTAAAATAGAAATAAAATTATCATAGATAATATTTTAAAAATAATTAACAAAAACAGCTTGAGTTATAAACTAAAAAGAAAGAAATAGATAACTTAAGATTACTTTACAAGAAATCATAGCTGTGCAAATGAAGATGTAGAGAGCAAAGATTAGCATACCATAGAACCAAAACAAAATAACCAAAAAACGAAATAAAAATTATTGCTCAACTAACAAAATTTAAACAAAAAGGGTAAAATATTTATTTTGTTCTTATTGTCTATTTGACAAAAATAAACTTACACAAAAAAGCATAAGAGAAAATTGCAGAAGAAAGGGTCAATTATTTGAATTCCAGCTAAAAACATAGGATGTTTATCAAGAATATCTTTATTATTAATAGAATAATCGCGAATTCAAAAAGGTAATTTAATCTTTTACCGCAAGGCCGTAAAGCACACAGAATCAACGAGTACGAGGCATCTCAACTAACATTTTCCATTTACTGAAGTATCGCTAGATTCCATCAGGTACTCCAGAATACTTTCGTGTATCCGATTCGCAAATTGGCAAGTCACAACATGTCAATATCATGACTAGGACGACCAGCCGCTAGGAGCAGATTTTGTTATTAATACTAGCAGTCCACTCATATTAGCATTCATTTCGTACAAATCGTTTGAAAAAAAGACTGAAAATGATCTATAAAAAAAGGGTGTTTTCAATTTCTTTAACATCGTTAACCACACATTGATTACCAGATATCCCGACATGGCTAGAAATCAAAAAAAAAGAAAAAAAAAACATAAATAAACATATTTGGATGAAGCCAGTATTTTTATAGTTTTTCCAATACAGATTCTAGTTTAATGTAGTACAATTGAATCATATAAATTGATGAAAAATAATTTTCACAAAGATCTGGAAGAATTATTTATAATTATACAAAAGGATGACATATTTATAGTTATTTGATAAGTATCCAATTTTACCTGTAATGAAGCAATAGAAAGAGTCAACTTATACTTTAAAATTCTGTTTATAAAAAAAGAAAGAGAAATATAATTTTCTGAGTTAAAGAGAGACAATTTCATTCATTCCTGTAGCTAAATCGAATGTGTAATGATGATTGATACACACAATAATTATGATAAAAGGTGTACGGTTTCTGTTTTTAAGCTTAATTTTTTTATCGGTAAATCTAAATATATTACAGGAATTATACAGTATCGAATTAAAAGTGGCACGTAATTGAGGTCAAAAAACACAAAACAAAAATAGGACTATCAAACAAAAAAGTGTAAAGCAAATAATTACTATGGGTATACCACAAAAAAAAGAAGAGAGAACGGGTTGATGGTATATTTAGTTTACCATTGAAAGGGTATATATAATCAATGTGAATAGAGGTTTGATGAATGTGTGAACAGCGCCTGCCAAGCTGCGTACCCTAGTGCGTGAAAAGGGCGGACAGCTACATTTAAATCACACGCACTGTTCCGCTATTGCGTTGTCTGGGTTAGTAACTAATAACTTACGACTGATCATGTTTTTGTTTTCCTTCTTTTATGTAAACTATATTATTTACTTTTCTATTACCATGTTGTTTGCGTTTACTCAGAAAGAGTTTGTACATCGTATGCATTTTGTAACTATTAGACTCACAGAAACAGTTTCGTGGTAACATTAAAATAATCTCGAATAAGATAATTTAACAACTATAAAACTACTGTTGCGTACTTATTTTTTTGTGGCAATTTAAACTCAACAATTGTTGTTTCAATAAAAAACATTTAGATCAAAACCTTTCTTTCCACCAAGAAAATCTATTTTTGTAGAACTAACAGTTATCATCAAAATATAAGTATTTATCACGTTAAAAGATTTACATCAAAATAGGATAATGTATAAACATGAACTAATACAGATGAAGTGAGGATTTTAAGAAATAAGAAACCCTTTGAATGCGTATTTCCTTATCCTAACATACTAAACAAATCAGGGTTGATGAAGAATAAATAATATCAACCTCTTGCCGATTTAGTAATGTTGCCAACTGAAACATATAAAATTCATGAGAAAAAAGTAAGGCTTAGAAAAAAATGGCAGGCGAAATGAGTTTTTGTACGAAACATAGTAATAGTAAAAATATTCTTAAATCTTTTCATAAAATGTAAGAATAACTCTGAACAATGATTAAAGTCGTTTACCAGTTTGAAAATGTGCGATAAAGCTAGCAATACTTATGATATAAATATTAAAACACTGAAGTGTCATTAAAGTCTTTGTATTTTATGTAAATAAATCTCTACAACACATATCAAAATCAATTTGGCTTAGACTTATAAATGCTTATAAATCATAGGAAGTAGCTGCAGTTAGATATTCACAAATTCTTACTGATATTTCAGGATATCGGCGCAGAAATCCGGTAATACCATTTCTTCCCGAGCAATTTATTATAAAATGGATTAATTTTTTTGATTTTTTTTTTCTAAATACTCCTGCACGCTTAACTATAAATGCTCTTTTCTCCTTGAGAAACCTTTGCGACTTATTTAAATTTTCATTACCTAACGAGGGTATTTTCCTTATTAATTAATACTGGAGCTGGATCATACGTGATTTTACAAATTTATTACTAAATTTAAATCGAATCGTAGCTCTTGTACATTGTACTTTTTTTCTGTAGTTTAAAGGGCATTCCACTTTTAACAACTTCAACTGCGTCATCAAGATCTTTGGAATCATACTTTATTAGTGCCATCATAAAAACCTACTGCCACAAAAGAAAAAAACATTAAAATTTACAATAATAAACTTAATGCTGTGCATAACTACACTGCTGTGTAATTAAAAACTAATTGATGGTAACTGGTAACTAATTAAATTCATCTTAAGTGGCAAATATAATTCAGCATAGAAAAGTTAAAAGACCTTAAATTAAGCCTAAATAGCCCATGCTAAATCTATCCATGAAGAAAAATTTGAATTATAGGCCTACTGATTATAAATAAATCTGCTAGTTGTTGGCACTACCTAACCTATTAGTAGCACCTTATGGCAACAACTGGTAAAACTCAATTTTTCATTGAACATCAAAGAAAAATTTGATGTTCAAATCTGAACATGTTGAAGACGTGTTGAAGATACAACAACTAGGAATAGCTCTGCAAATAAAGCTTAATATTATTCCGCCGTTATCATTTGAAAAGTTACCACATTTATTATTCAACAGCTTACTCCCATCGCATTTTTCTTTGGATGAATGTACATCAATCTCAGGGGGAGCCTTTGTAAAATTATTTTCAAAGGGTAGAAACCACCCTCTCCGCTACATCTATTTTAACTCAAAAATTTTAAACGGCAGTGGTTGCATTTAATTACCTTAATTAACAACCCGAAAAAAATAATAATTTTTGTGAAAAGAAAATTAAAATCCGCCCGCCCCTTCGCTCGGTAGGTGCAAAAAACCATTTGCGGTAGTGCTTCTTTTAAATTTCAATCCAACAAAAATAGTTACAAAATTACGTGATATTACTTCTTAAACCATGTGAAATAATCATATTCTGTAAATTAAAACTAGAAAATTATTTTTTTATTTACCAACAAAATATTTCGTCCTTAAATATTTTCTAAATTTTCAAGGGTTAAAAACTTATTTTTTTAAATGAGACGATGTAGCTTGTGATAATCATTGGAAGACCCTTTGAATGACAAGTAATTTGGTACTAATTAAATAAAAATTGGTTCACTGGTATTGAAGTTATCATGAACAATGATAATATATTTTATGAATATTTACTTCATATATCAATAATTAAAAAAAAAAATAAATATAAAAATTGATCGTCGGGAATTAAAACAAAGTCAAATTATACGTCATGTTTGTAAAAGGTCATAATTGTTATGTTTACTGGAATGAAATGTAGAACATTTTTCTGTTAATGCTTGCTGGTAAGTGGAAAATATAATTATATAAATATTTATATATTGTTATCAATGGGTCATGCTTAATAAAATTAATCTAAATTTCTTTAAGACAAAAAATAAAGATCATATGATAGAACAAGACACAAAACAAATGCCAATTTTAACTAAAAAAAACACAACATTTTAAATAAAACATGGTAATGACATAAATAGGATAAATACTTTTTGCCACTAATTACATACAATGTGAAAGAAAAAATTTACCGCAGAAACTAAGATTCATCTCAATAACTGGTAAAAAATTATAACCTGTTATAACAAGATAATCAATTTTTCAACATGTTACCAGCAAAGAAGTAGATTATAGACTGTATTATAGGTTTTTTGTATGTCTAACTAATGTTGTAATGCTGTGTTTATTGGTACGTTTTTTCAATTCTGGAGAAACCTAAAACTCATATTTTTAACAAGAATGGACGATTTCAGACCTAATGCTTTGGTCAGTAACACTGTATTCTAACATAACCTAAAAAACACATTTTTAATCATAAATACCAATACCAGCGAATCAATTTTTATTTTATTTGTATCAAATTACTTATCATTCAAAGGGCCTTCCAATGAGTGTCACACGCTACATCGTCTCATTTAAAATAATTTCCCAGTTTTAATCCACAGATTACGATTATTTCAGATGGTTTAAGAAGTAATATCACGTAATTTTATAAATATTTTTGTTGGACTGAAATTTAAAAGAAGTACTATCTCAAATAGTGCACCTACCAAGCGAAGAGGTAGGAAATTTTTATTTTCTTTTCACCAAAATTTATAATTTTTTTGGGTTGTCAATTATTGTAATTAAATATTACTACTGCCGTTTAAGATTTTCAAGTTGAAGTAGGTGTAGCGGAGAGGGTAGTTCCACCTCTTGAAAATAATTTTAAAAAGGTTCTCCCGAGAATGATGTACATGCCTGCAAACAACAATTCGATGGGACTGATAGCTGTTGAATAATAAATTTGATAAATTTTTAAATAATCACCCTGTATACTAATTTCGAAAACCCCAGTTAATGGCACCCTTTGTCAATAACTAGAATTGCGTATAACGAATCTGCCAATTATTGGACCCTATCTTAAAAAATATTCTGAGGTTGGAATAATTTAATGGATTCCAAAATGATAAATAATATTTACTAGCTGTGTAATTCAGCACTCAAAATAAAGAGAAATCAAAATGAAGCAAAAAGAATTTGAGTTCAAATTTTTAACTTACCTGTTAAGAATCCTTACCTGTTAAAGACACAGAGAAAAAAATTTTTTTTTTTTCAAATGTGCTATGAAAGTGTGCCAACTACTGGGGAGAGCCAACAATAGTGTATTTTATCCTATATAGGCCAATGTATAATGAGATTTGCGGCTCAAAAATCTCCAAAAACTACCAGATGAATTTGATTGAAATTTAGATATACGAAGTAGTAAATCTGTATTTGTTTTGTGAAAATTTGTTGAATATTGGTTGAGTAGTTCCTGAATTACCCTCAATTTAAGGTCGACAGCAGTCAACGTAACCTTAATTTAAGATTATGTTGACTTTGTATTTGTGTGTTTTTCATAAGCACTTATTCACTGGAACACAGTGGCGAGTAAGATTAAAACTTGATTTTTTGTGTGTAGGGTCTACTCGATATTTTGAATTATTTTGTCAAATTAATTTTTTTTTTTTTGTAAATAGAAAACATATTTTAATATTAAATAAGAAATAAATTAACCTCTTTTAATTTTTTCATTTAATTTATGTTTTGTAATAATAAGTGAATTCTCCAAGAATTTTTTTATTAATAAAGTATCAATTTGTTTGCGAATATATGCTTATTTATCTTACACAAATACCAATTATTGATTGTCACATTTATGCTAGATTTTATAATTTTATTATGTTTATACTTGTTTACGATAAATTATTTTATGGTTAATTCATCACATAACCTCAGTGGTAATGATTTATGCATGGGAATGTAATATAAAATATTAAGTTTCAACTCAATTATGGAAGATGACAATTTTATTTTATTTACTTCGATTTAATTTTTTCATTTTAACAATAATAATAATATCTACCAAGTTTTTGGGTGATATGATCATATGTGTTGTTTCTAATGTTAAAACAATTTTCTTAAAGGTACTAATCTTAATTTTTTTTTATAATAATATCAAATAAAAATAAAATTATTTTTGAATATTTATTTTTTAAAATAGCTGTTTATTTCTTTAGCACAAACAGTTTTTTCTACATTTTCTAAAAAATATATATTACGAGTATTTTAATTTATACTTTTTAATTTTTCATTTTCTTTTTAAACTCATAAAGAAAATCTGAGAAATGAATGATGGAAAGAAACACAAATCATAGAATTTTATTTTGAAAACTACCAGAAATATATCTTCCATAGTTTTCATAAAATCCAACGTAAAGTAGAAATATTCATGACGAAAAACACTTCTTTTTTTTTTTTTTTTTTAGGTTTGTAGTACAATAACTTTGTACACTAATAAATGCTTCAATTTTATTATGTAGAGAATTCCATTCGGAGATAATTGATGTAATAAAGTGTAGCCTCTTGGTGAAAGGAAAACATTCTTCAGATGGTACAGCTTAGTCCTACTACGAGCACGCGAAGAAATTCTACTCGACTCAATATTTAACAAAGTACAGTTGGAGGACATTACATGATCACGGACTGTATTCTTATAATATTAAGAACGTTAAACAGCTCGGTTTAATGACCATACTAGACGAATGCAGTTTTTCCAATGAGTTAACAATAATTACCACTTAATTCCCTTCATACTATTTTCTGACGAAGCCACTTTTACCCGTAATGTTATAAACAACAAACGGTATTTACATCGGTGGTTCGAAAAACCCATACGGATTTGTAAATAATGATTTCTCACACTGCTTGAAAATGTCTAATTGGCAAAACGAATTGGAATGTATTATTGACTTTAAGAGGAGCACCAACACTTTCACGGAGGAAGTAAGACAATTATTAGGTGAAGAATTTACTGGTAAATGGATTATACTAGAGGACCGATAAAATTGTCTTCTAGATTACCGTACTTTACTCCCTTAGATTAGTATTTTTGGGGATGGATAAAATTCGAGGAATACGAGGAAAAGTAGATATACTCGATGAACTAATTGTTTGCATTTTTAATGTCGCTGCTCTCATCAAGGAACGCCAAGATATTATTAGGTTAGTGACAGAAAATATAAGGAAACGAAAAGTTCATCGATGTCAACGACAGAATTTTAGAACATTTACTATAAATTAAAATCCATAATGAGTATCTTTTTTGAAGTAAATTAAAAGTATTTTTATTTTTAAAATTTCTAAATTCATGGTACTAAAAACAATTGTTTTTAATTTTGTTTAAATCAAAAATTTTTCTGTTACGTTCTGTATTGTTTTGCTTTAATAATAAAGTTGAATTTTTTTTTTTGTTTTTTATAGAATTTATTACATCAATTTTCTCTTAATTAAATTTTTTAATTTTGATAAAAAAACATTATTAATTTATTAGTCACATAACAAAGTTATTGCACTTCTAACCTAAAAAAATGAGTGTTTTCGCACTGAATATTTCTGTTTTACGTTGGATATCATGAAGCTTACAAAAGTTCCAGTTCTGGGAGCTGTTTTAGTAGATTTTCACGGCAAGAATCAACCAAGTTTATTCCTTATATAACCCCTTAAAAATTTCAGTACTACCTCATTTCACCAAGGGAACTAAAATCCGGGTGATATTTTTCTTTAGTCGTCAGTCGATAACCGTAATACATGACCGTTTTTGGACATATGTTTTGTATGTATTCTTTTACTCATTTCAAGCTCTAGAATTAGTTCCCAAATTATTTTATTATTTTCCTTACTCCTCTCTTTTTCTTCTGTTTAGCCTTCGGAACTACCATAAGGTATTACTTCAGAGGATGAATGAGGATGATATGTATGAATGTGAATGA
>JAAAKQ030028972.1:0-36732 GCA_010016005.3 Zanna intricata
CGACCGCGGCATTTGCATCGGGGGCATCCCGACCGAGGCCTGGCTGATGACTGAGATATGTAATCAGTACAAAGGTCTTTCAGACGCCTCCCAGTAAAGCCTTTCTGGGCTAGGAACGGGAGGGATGGTGTGGCGGTCAGAATCGTCACTTGGTGGGTGTCTTCCCCTATGGGGGTTGGAATGACTAGTATATATAATCATATACTGATGTAGATATGTAATCAGTACGAAGGTCAATAAGACGACTCCCAGTAAAGCCCCTCAGGACTAGGAACAGGAGGAGTAGTGTGGCGACCGGAATCATCACTTGGTGGGTGTCTTCTCCTACGGGGGTTGGGATGACGGTACTATATGCCTTAAGAGTCATAATAAATTTTGCTCTGATTAGGGGTAGATATCAGATGCTAGTTTCTGTAGTCAAAAGTTACACTAATTCTAAAGATCTGAATGAAATTGTAAGACCAAAGTTCAAGAAAAAAATAATGTAAGACATTTCACTTCTATCAAGGATTAAGTATTTCGTTACTACTTGTAGGTTATTTGTGACCAGGAAGTTGAGGAATTATTCACTTCTACAGTTGACACTACTTAACTCTACAGTTTGCGATGGGTAGTGGAACTGCAGTGCAGTGTAACCCCCAAGTGCTCACTTGGGGTTCTTTTCATTCATGGAACTAAACGATCCCAGTTCTTCTTACTGTCTACTGGGAGAAATTCCTTTTAAATCAAATTACAGGTAGGAAGAACTCAACGTATCTTTGCCTACTGTTTCCTTCTGGGGTCATAGTAACTGTGGTGATGCAAAACTACATCAAAGGAAAATGTTGTGACCTATGTTTGACTAAGTCCAGGCATTATTACAATAGGTGTTATAGATTAGGTTACTAGTTGAATAACTACTACCTGTGATGTGTTAATTTCTAATACAGGGCAAAGTATCAAGATGATAATGTCAACTCGAGTATTCTATGTATTAAGGAATGCTACACTATGTACTCCTTAATACATGGCTGATGAAGATTGATTTTGAAGAACTGTAGCCTCTTCACCATGATATAAAATGTTACTTTTTAGGCCCAGATATCCTGTGAATTCTAAGGAAGATAGTTAGACCTGATAACATCTCTAAACTATATTTTGTTTCTAGTTCTGATATCTTTCACAATCCTGAAGAATGTGTATTTCAGTCAAAAAAGAGAGAAAGTCTTTGTAGATAGGAAGAATAAATGTATTTTTACCATAAGGTTTGACAGTTTGTTGACAGAGAAAAAAATTCTTCAAATGTTGGGAGGTTAAATTATTCATCATCTCTGAATGGTCAGCCATTTTATACCAAGGTCTGGAAAAAGAGATATTTAGATATTCCTCATATACAGAGACCCTGCCCAGTAAGGCCTTGACAGAGAACTCTCATAGCAACCTTATCCAGCTCTCTAATCAGGACAAGCAGTTGTAGTCCCTATTCTGTTTCACCAGCAATGATGAAGTAGAAAGAAAATATAAGAAGAGAGATCAAGTGTACTTGTACAACCAGTCAACAAATAAAATCAATTTAGAACTTGAATTCCTATGAAGAGTTTAAAAAAACCGTTACAAAATTACACATCATGTTCTACATTTTTTATAAATATTAAATATGTACAAGGAAAAATGTCTGTTTAACAATTAGAGTTAATTGCATAAAACATCTATTTACAAAATACTAAGATTTTCATTTATTTTAAAAAAAGAAAACACCTTAAAACTTAGGACTATACCTAATCCTTAGGTACAATTTAAAATCTCAAGTAAGAATACACTTGTTTCATGATATTTTCTGAGGAATGAGATATATTTGTCATGATGAATAACAATATTTGTCCATTAACATTGATTAATATTTCTTTGATTTTTTTTTTTATATTCATATACATTTTCCATGTTATGTATTTATGATATTGATTGTTTAACAGAAGAAATGGCCATCTAGAATTAGATTTTAAGTAGCATTATTTAGTTAATAGTGGAATGTAATTGTATTTTTTTTCCATTTTAATTAATCACTTAAACTTTAATGAGCAATTAGCTCAGAGAAATTTATACACTTAATTTAATATTCTATTCATTTTTATCACTAAATGTATAATTATTTATCGATATATGATAACTTATAGATTATTTATTTACATAGGCTGTGTATAAATTAACATTCAGTTGGATGTCCAATATATAACCTTCAGTTGTATGATAGCAATATAGCACATGCATATCAGACAGCAGCTAAGCTTAAATATCATCACATAGATTCAGTTGCCATTTTGTAACACTTAAGTTGTACATGGTGAAATGTAGAGGTGATTATTGCAGCTTCCACAACCTGCCATCATTTATTTCTTGAAAAAAGTAACATCTCGAGCCAAGATCCACCATTGGTTAATTTATGGAAATAGTGTATTTACACTTTCACAGAAGTGTTTAAACTACACTAGAGTAGTTTACAGAAATAATATAATGTATAATGGTTCTGTGAGACAATGGTGCCGTAAATTTAGGGAAAAGCAAACTAAAAAAAAAAAATTATATCTTTTTTTCTATGTAACATGCGTGTCAAAATAAGTACCCTAGTCCTATTATCATATATGTCACCTGTGATTTTAATCTGTTTTCTTCTTTTTATGCATGTTAGGTAAGCCTATGTCTGCCAGAGAGGAAAAGTGTGCTTTGGAAACACTAAGAAGTATTTCTCCAACAGACAGTTTGATTGAAGCGGCTGCTATTGGTACCGCTAATCATTGTGAGAGTGAGAGTCATTTCCATGGACAACATTTTAAAGAAACTATTAAAGTAAATACTAAATATTAATGTAAAAGAATTTTTTTTTTCTAACATATTCATTTAATTTAAGATAAACTATATTTTATAATTTATTTCCTTTTTTATAAAATTAGAAATTAAAAAAAACTCTTAAAACTAAACACAGTACATGCTGAATTTATTGACTGATTAATTTATTCATCAAAATTTGTGAGTTAATTTAATCATAAGATTTCAGGCAATTATTTAAATGTAAATATAATGATCAGCAGTATAAAAATGTTTGAAAGCAAAAATTATATAATTAAATTGGCTGTCCAATCCCCCAAATAAAATTTCAGTCGAAATCATAAAGAATTCAAAACTGGCTTACTTTTTGCATTTAAGGTGTATTGTTTTGAGTAGATTAAAATAAAAAAAGTAGTTGTAAAGCCTAGAAATTAAGCAATTCCAAAAATGGCAGCTTTTTCAGGCCTAGTCTATTTATATCCAAATAAAGAAAAGTAAGCATGTAGTGGCTTTTCTGAAAATGAAGGCAGTCTTACAGTAAAAAGATATATTTTATCATTCTGTAATTTTTTTTTGAAAAATGTAGCTAAAGTAGAACAAACATTGACGAAAAAATGAAGTAGTGGTTTTTTTTATTAAAGAAATAAATTTTTTATAGATACGTTATGTAAAATGTTAAGAGAAAGATAGTATTACCGTACTCTCTTAATGATTACTATACTTGAAAAATTGTTTACAGTTTTTATGAGATTTTTACAGTACTTAAATGTATTAATTATAGCTAAGGAAACAAAATTAAACAAGTTTAAATTTGTTCTCCTTTGCAGAAGAATAAAAATCCAAGATTTAATACTGTATTAAAGAAAAGCTTGGCTGTGACAAAGTTAACAAGAATATAAAATGGTATTATACTTAATAACCTGTGCTCTTACTCATCAACATTTTTTATTTTGTTCAACAAATTAAGTAAATTTCATGATTTTTCACTGTATTTATTATGATGAAAATATGATTATGTTTATTATGACTGCTTTGTCGACTTGTCAATTTTTCATATAAATTGCTGTTCAATTATTTAAATATCATGGAAAAGATTCTTGTTCTTTAATCATTTCCGTAAAAAATATATATCAAAAATTATTTCAAAGATTTCAATTAATTTCATGGACAGAGCACTGTTGTTTTGTTTGGCTACATACAGAGATGCAAATATAACACAACAGGACTGTCTGGGCTTAGTCACCTGAACAAAGTGACATGCATATGAATCCATTCTAAACAAGAAATGTTGTCCTTTTAAAATAAGGTAATTTTGGAACCTGTAATTTCTTTCCGATTACGATAACAATTAGAAATATTTGTTAGTACATACATACTCATGAGTACGTAAAGTATATACCTTATGAGTAAATTACTTTAGTCATAAATGAAATAAATTTAACCTGTAATTAATTACAGTAATTTAAATAAGAGAATGTTTTAAAAGCATAGTTCACAGCATTATATTCAAAGCTGATGTAATAATTGGGACATGTAGACCTACACAATTGCGACAAGATGGACATAGCTGAGAAATAAAAAATGAAATAATATTTTTATATTAATTTACTAAATAATTAAACAATCAATAAATAATACTGTAATACAGTCCTTAACCAGTTTCGCCTGCAGTTTCCATAGAACTATCTTCTGTGATAGGCCAACAACCCTTGATTTCTCAGTATGGCTCGGTTTCAGTTCCACCAAAATTAATTTCCAGTTAGTCTTCACTACCTGATATCTAATCATCATCCATCCCTTTATTTATAATTGTGCTTTCAATGGCATCTTGCATTAATGTGTGTGTTTTCCAGTAAGATTCCAGACACTACAGTAATTGACAAAGTTGCATCTAATGTAACAGCTCTAAGTATTGTTAATGACATGTGGGACATATTGCAGTCTCAAATATTTTTTTTAAGTGGATTCGAAATAATTGAATTAACAATTGGATTAAAATCTGGGTAGTAAGGTGGCAAGGTGGCAATCTAAGCACTGTAATGAAATAATTAATATTCTGGTTTTGGGCAGTGTAGTTCAGCAGTTTCTAAAAGTTACTTTTTTTTAATTATATCTGGGTTGTAGTTAATTTTTTTTTTTTTTTGGAGCTATTTTTGAATATCTTTTTTCAATGACTTGGATGACAGAGGTTTATATTTTGTTTATTATGGTAATGTGCATTATTTATGAGTAAAATACGATTTGTCAGTCCTGGAATAACTTCTTTTTCAATATATTTCAAAAAATGTTCATTTTTCATCTCTTTTTGATAATTTTCTATTTTACTTTTGGAATCTTACATTAAAAACCACTACTTTTAATTAACAACTGTTGCAATCTCCAATGCAAAGAACAGAGAATATTTGTTTTCATTAGTAATAACATCTACAAATTATGTAATGCTATAGCTACATGCCTATTTTAAGCTTTAACCCATAATTCTATGATTTACATGTCTCTGTTCATCATATCGTTTAACCAAAATATTGATGTAAGAAATTTACTTGTATGTACTTTTTTTTAGTATGATATATTTTCATTATGCTTGTACTTTTAAAGTACATTGACTTAAACATGTATTACCATGTAGGAGGCCTCACTAAACGCTTGGAAAGGCCAAAACAAAAACCCTAATTTAGAAGAAAAAAAAAATAACTCGTAGAGGAGGTTTTGCCCATTAGCAACAATATAACTTTGAATTTGTGCATAATAATACATTGTATAGGTCGCATCAGGAATGGATAGGTATGTTTCACCACATATAAAAAAAAGGAAGTGCTCTAGTATTTGTCTGAGTGGAGCAAGAGAATTGATAGTAAAATCCTTCATAAGATTATTGTCATACATAAAATATAATATTGCTCAGACTAGTGGTGTAAAATACTCAGTAAATTATGTTTAAAAATAGATGTGATTTATTAAACACATGCAATAATATTAAAGTAAGTACATTGAAATATTAAATATAAAAATAAATCACAATTCAAAAGTGTAATGAAAATGATTTGAGCACATTTATCTTCACATTAAACGACTGGCACTAGATAGGGAATCTTGGAGAGCTGCAGCAAACCAGTCAAATGACTGAAGACCAAAAAAAAAAAATCTTCACATTGATCGGAGATTCAGAAAATTTGAGTTTTTAAAAAATGTTTAATGTTATTTAATAATTCATCAACGAGAATAATATTGTTTTTGTAAAAGAAAACGTTTTAAGTATATTTTAAATAAATTAGTAGAAGATTTTTTAAGTGGATCAGTAATTTATTAAAATTAGAAACAGAATACAAGTCTTTCTTGAAGCTAAACTATTATGTGGGGTTACATGATACATGAAACCAGTTTTGCTGTTTGGTTTGATAAGGTGGTTATTGTTATTATTTTAAAAGTAAGTGATTATTATTTTTAGCAAAGGTTTCACATTCATACACACATAAATAAATTTATTTTTTTAATTTACTAAATATTAGTTAACACGACTCATATTTGTGGTATCAAATAATATTATGACAACCTATTTTTGTATCTTGAAAACTCATTTGCATTTTTTGAAGGAGCTCTATTAGATGATATTGTACTTCAGATGGGAATGTATACAGAAATAATGATAAGCTTACACTTTAAGATCCATCAAAGTAACAGTAGGATTGTTGCATATGAAATCCATTTGATCTTTCCTATGAGAATTTTCATCTAATGAATGATAGAATTTTTGGTCTATGAGCAACAGAAATATTATCATTAATGGAAAATTCTATCCACATTATTAGCACCATTACACCTACCTAAGAAGTACAGTGCAGTAGTTTTTCCCATATTTTGAGTTGAATGATTAATATTGAATTCTTTAGTCCTTTAAAAATAATCTTTTGATATAGATGCAAGGCTTGACATCTTTGAAAACGCTGACGATGAATAGTTCTATTTTTAGACAGATGATTAATAAATAATGAGTGGAAGAAACTGAGAATACTTCCCTATGATACTGTGTATATGCTGCATTTATATGTTTATTTAAAGATGAAATTTCAACTGCTTGTTTATGGTTAGTATGTTCTACATAAGCAAACAGTAAAATAAAGAGTCAATGAGGTTGAATAAATTGATGTGCTATAAGATATTTTCTGTTTATTTCAGGAACAGGACAGAAATTTTGAACAAGTTAAAATGGATGATAAATGTAATCATGATCTTGATATCACTAAACAACAACAGATAAAATGTGATGATTTAAATGATGATGGTACGTTTTCTTTAAAATGGTTTATATCTCTGTTGTTTAAATTTCTTAATTTATAAACTAAACCAAATTTAATCAATTCAGAGTTTCTAACTTGTTTTTAACATTTGCAATTATTCTTGGGGTCAGATTCAGCAACTGGTAATGTTATTCTCATTCCTCTAGTCAGCTAGTGTTTTTTTTTTTTTTTTTATTTAAACTGATGCATATTTACATTGTGTTCAAAAAATATCTTGGATAGGAATTATTTCTGTTATTTATTTGATCATTATTGTTTATATTTTTAATATCATATCACATTAATGTTGATCGTATATGTGTTTAAGATGTGATCCTTTTTTTGTCTAGAGTATCAAAGTTGTTGACGATTTTGGTGGATTTATTTTATGCATCTATTTGGTGGTTGCTAAATGTTGAATCTTGACACAAGCAAGAGTGAACTGGGTCGCGGCACTCTGATGAAGCACTTGGGCCCCTCTTGGTTTGAGAGATTGCGAGAGGGTGGGGGAGGGGCACCCATGCATTTTTCAATGCGCATGCCGCCCCTTTAGGTTTAGGCTAGTAGGGAGAAATGGGTAGTCTCCTAGAGGAGGGACGTGTCAGCATTCCACAAGCGGGGAGTCGACGTGCCTCAATGAGCTCAGGAGGACCTCGAAGGGGAGCTCCTCTGCAGGAGTCCAAGTGAGAAGGGCAAAAGGTTTGGTTAATCTGCTGCCACGACACTCAGGGCTGACTGATGAGATGCCAAACAGAGCGTTCTGGCTTCGAGCCCAACACACCCTACGAAGACCCTGCAGGGCGTGCGTCAGTACATTCGTTCGTCATTAAAAAAAAAAAAAAAAAAAAAAAAAAAAAATGTTGAATCTTGTTGTGCAGGAGTTTATTTGAAGTAGCAACCTATTTGATGAATGTAGAACATTGTGCATTGAACAGTTTACATATATATATAATAAAATATTATATATATGTATATAGGAACACTGTATTTGTATGGTGATATTTGGGTAATGTTTGTGTTTTATTCTAAAGCCACATTTTATCTACTTTTTTTTTCCAAGACATTACTTTTCTTTTGTCTTTCTTACATTCACTGCACCTCAATAGTTTAGTGAGCGAACATAAGATTTCCATCCTTATACACATGTTTGATCATTGACATTACCTGATGTAATAGAGGAGTAAATGAAATTTGGCAGAAAATTATTTCATATATTTTCTGTCTTAATTTGGTTATTTGCCAATTGATTTTTAAAACTAAGGTGTCATTTTCTTCACAATAAAATGCTTAACATTTTTGCAATAAAATGTATTATGATAAAATGAAGGATTACTAAGATAAAGGATTGAAAAATTTACATGGATATTATTTTGTAATTTGTGAACATGTTTATACTGTTAATTTTTATGTTTGTTTAAATGTGTGTACTAGGGTGGCCCTTATTTTTCAAATTTCTAAAATTTAAGCTCCCAACCCTCTATCTTGTTCCAACCAACAAAAAACCAATCTCTGGAAAATAATTAGTTCAATTGGACAACTTCAAGGTGACCTTCGTCAACCATGGAATTTTGAAATATTCACCCGAAAGTTATTGTTTCAAATAAACACGTTTTTTTTTTTTTAGTTATTTTATTTTTAAGCACTAGTAATGGAGATAAATGACCATGAATACCAAAAACCTGATAATAAGTCACACTTCTTTTTGGTGCCATAGGAAGACATTTAGAGAGGCAAGGCACAAAAAATTCTGCCCAAATTTAGCCTAAATAACTGCCAAGAACTAATGTTGAATTGGGATAAAAAGCCCAATGAGTTCCCAGGACTCAAGAGTGTTTAAAAGGTTGATAGATTGGCAATAATAGTAACTTTTCAAGAAAAAGAGCAATTGTTGGGAGTCCCTGAAATGCAGACATCTTTAGGAGAAAAGCAAACCATGGCTGTTTACCAAGCAGTAGAGAAGTGACTATAACCTTTAAAATGCAGACACTTTGGTGTGATACAACAATAAGCAACACGGGATGAGTAAATGGTGCCTGTACAAATCTAAAAAATTTGTTTAATCATGATTTGTTGTACCTCCCTTGCCATCATCACATTTTATATTTAGTGTTGAGGAACTGTTTCGACTTGCTGATGGGTGCAACTAATAGTCCCAACACGGCGCTTTTCAAAGGATTTAAAGAAACCTGGATGAAACTCAACAAGAATATTTACATAACTAGTAACAGTGAATTATCTGGTGGTGTCCACTCTATCATTCTTGGATTTCTTGAATTTGTTCAAGAAATCCAGGTCTTTCTATACAGAAACAGCAAGATGATTACAGAGAATTATTGCTGGAGTTAAAATGATCTTTCTTGGCGGCATTCCAGAGAACATGATACTGTTTCATATACTAGGAGTCATGCTAGGTGGATGTCAAAGGCAATTTATGCATTAAGATATATATACCTCTTTCAAGATAAATTCCAGTTATCATATAAGGAAAAGAATTCTTTAAGAAAAATATGTATTTTTCTTGCTCTAGTTTATGTTCAAGCTTCATTTCTTTCATAAGAAGTAATTAAAGTACCTTATCAAAATTTCATATTCATATGTCAGTTGATAAATTATCAGGATATTAATCCAGAAATCAGTAAAGCTGCTGCAGAAAAGTTTCCCAACCATCTCTGGTACTTGGTTCCCAAAATTGTGGCTCTCTCTGTATTTTATGACATATACAAACAGCAGTTTAGGCAAATATGGCTCAAATTATGATGGAAGCAGATAAAGATTAAGAAGAAGAAGAAAAATCCCTAAAGAAATTAATTTTAAACTGAAATTATTTTTCTTCCTTTACAAACATTGAGTGTTCCTCTTTTCTAACTTCTTGTACAAAAACTTTCTGCACGAGATATTTCTGTTTGCAATGATTTTCTCAACAAAGATCCTTCAACATGGAAGAATGATCCTGATTATGAAGGTGGAATTTAAAAACTTGGGTTGATAATTGTTGTAAATGATATTGCAGAAAAAGATGCCAAATTCATTCCGGATTACAATATCATTCTCATAAAAGGTGAAACTGAGAAAAAATTTGTTTTACAGATTGTTGTCGCAAACCATAAAAAATACCCAACTCCTAATAAATTCACTCTTAGGAAAGAATAATGTTCAATGTTTATTAGTTCACATTATGTTTTGATAAAAATTATTGTTAAGTTTGTTTCTCTTTTAGAAGAGAAATGACAGTTTTTTGTTATTTTTAAACTAATATTTCTTATGTTACTTCAGGAATTTTTCTGATTAACTTTTGGAAATTTTAATCAGAATGTTCTTAAAAATTGTTGGGCTGGCCTGGATGCGACCATAAAATTTCTTTAAGAAGAAGAAAGAAATTGGTCAAGATAGAGGAAGAGTGTATACCTCTTTTGTATGGAATTACTCATGTATATTATATTCCAACTTGAAGGCATTTGAGGGTTGCGTAGCAGTTGTCCGATTGAACTAGAGTTTTGTACAGCCCAGTTTTTTGTTGACTGAAACAAAATCAGGGGGTGGGAGCAGTTTAGTATTAATGTTTAGAAAATTGTGTATAGCTAAAAGCTGCTCTAGTGTGTACAAGTATTATTGTGATTCCTCAATCTGATCTTGAGATATAAATTTCTCATTTATAAACACAAAATGTTAGACAGAAGGAAAACAAAGAGGAAATCTTCAGTTTTAAAGGACATATTTTATTCATTTTGACAAGTAGAATCTGAAAATGTACAACCCCACCATTCTAGTATATTCTGTACATTATAATAACATCGAGAGTCTTAGGTCTACTGCTGTAGAATTTTAATTGCATATTTATTCTTATCATTTTGGTATGGTTGCAGTGACATACTAACTTTCTATATACTTTCTAACTCAGACTGGCATCTAATATTAATTGTAATAGTATTTTGATACTCTTTATGTCCTTTCTTTCTTTTTCTCCTTTATGGGAGAAAGAGATTTAGAACCTAATTTGTAAATTAAGATGTGGGATCTTATCAGCAAGACACCACAATAACAGATTGAGAACTGATTTTTTTTTTTTATAGTAAAATATAAGGTTTATGATTAAAATGTTTACCATGGTCTGTCATTTGCATTTGTCATTTTTTTTTTTGCACCGTCACCACCTTTATTTATTTATTCAAGATTCTTTGAAAAATTAGGTAATGATTGTATTTGTTAAAGTATAAGTAATATATTGTTATATTAATTGATTGAGGGATTTTAATTTAGAAGGTTGCTGAAGTTATTTTTATAAGTAAGTGAATAAAATCAAAGATTGATAATTGATATCACATTAACATACTGATGAAGACTGAGGAAAGAGAACTCATACATCTAAAATGTATGATTAAATTGTTGCACCTTTCAGGGCAATAAATAAAATGAACTATTTTACACAGAATCCAATCAACAAGCACAACGCTCCCGGAATTTGAACTGGAACTTAACTGCTCATTTAGGAAATAGCTTTCAGCAAAGTTATAGTGTATATTTAAACACCCTTGGTTAAATATATATCTCCTATCAGTTATAAATGCACATCATAAACATCTCTTATCCAGTTATAGATACACATCATAAATTTACCAACACTGACAACAACCTTATATTCTACATGCACACAAAAATCTGTACTTTAAAAATATGAAGTATATGAATACATATAATATAATAATACTAGAGACCCAGTTCAGATCCAACACACTATTTTGTGGAATTATAAATATGTGTTTGGTCAATTTAAAAATTGTCAGCACTAACATCAGCTCATGCCAAGGTAAGAACAGCAGTACCCATCACTGTAGAACACTTAACCGTAAGTTAAGTGACCTAGGGTTAAGTTTTATTAACCCTGTATTTATTTAATTTGGTTTGATTCATAATATATAAACAAGTTATTATTCTTAGTAGTAGTTTTCTTCAGTCATTTGGAAATGCTACAACAGTTTTATTACATGAAATATATATTATTATTTGAATAACTGAGATAAACTAGAATTGATATTTATTTTTCTTAAATATTTCCTAAAAATATTGATTATATAGCACATTATGAAATAAAATTTATGATTCACTGTAAACATAATAGTTGTATCTCTTATAATTACAAAATTATGTATAAATATTAATGATAATGATATTGTGATATGTCATAACCAGGGATGTAATCCGTTTATTGTTCTTTTGTAGAATGACTTTAACATTTTAGGTTAATGTTAAGTTAAGAGTTACAGGTAATTTTGATGATAATGATAAGTAGTTAAAAGTTCTATAGAATTTTAGCCTTTAATTTCTTATAAGAATAAAATGTTACTATTGTATTTTATTTACTAATTATTTTTTTAAGTGTCTAATTAAATTCTGTACTGTCATATGTTTATAGGTGTGTCTGGATCTTCAAGTAAGAGTAAAGAATCTTTTGATAGTAAAACTTTAATTAGCGACCGAATGATGTGTGATACAGACAGTAACATAAACCCTGTACAATTGATCAATTATACAGTGCCTGTTACCACCTCAACCATCCCAAATGATGCTAATACTAAAGCATCATTTTCAAAAACACTACCTCACTCTAATGGTAAGTTAATTTACCATTTATGTGTTATTTATTTATGTCCTTTTTTTAGGCTACTGCATTTACCAATTGTTAGCCATAGATAAAAAATGAATTTTTGAGCGTGTAAAAAATGCCATGTCTGACTGGGATTTGAACCCAGGTCTGTCAAATGAAAAGCAAGAATCATTACTACTCCACATTGGAGCCAACAATTTTTATCTTGCTTTTACTCCCACTTTCAATGTCACATCATGGTAAAAGGTATTACTCCATTCAGACATAAATTTTTCCAGAAAATAATGATGGCTCTAGTATAATATTTTAATTTATATTGCATCTTTGATTAGTTAGTACTTTACTTGTGAAAGCCTTTCTTTAAAGTAAATCTACATGAAAAATAGTTTTCTTATTTTAATATTTATTAATTGAGTGGATGTATAGCTAGAATAATTTGTATAAGAATACAGTAAAATTATTTTTTTTGTGTTATCAATTCTAATGATTTTTTCTTTTTTGAAATAAAAGTTTTTGTTTGTTCTGCCAAAACCCATAAGAAAAATTTTAAAATTTTATTCCTTAATAGCATCAATTCTCACATGTAATTACTTTTAACCCAATGATGAAAAGCCTTAATAGTTTTTTTTTAAATTTCTCTATGACCTTGTTGAATTTTTTGTTTCCAGAAAAGAAAAGTGAGAACTGATGTAATACTCTTTAAAAAATTAGATTTCTATATGGGTATGAATCATTTAATAATCAGCAGTTAACAGCAACAGTAATCTTGTTACACAACATGTAGTTTGATTTAAGGTATATGCTGAACACACAGTAATCACTTAGTTTTGCTGAATACATTTCTTTTTTTTTTTTCTTTTTTTTTTTTTTTTTTTTTTTTGTTAATTAGTGATTTAGTTGAATAAATATTTGTAATTATCATTGGCTGAAGGATATTCAATCTACATGTATATCTGCTGTGTATGTACCATCTATTCATAGACAACTCACAGATACAGAAAGCTTAAAACCTAAAAAACTGGTAAATCAGGACAACCAAGTCCAATATGTACACCCAAATTTGAGGAGGGTGTACATATTGCACAGTATTCTTCTGTATTGACAGTCCATTGAAAAAATATTTGTCCTATTGTACAATTGTAAGAAACAGCATACTATACATCAATTCTTTTCATCTTGAAGTTGATGCCCAAGCATCTAGTGAGGATTTTCGGTCATTACCTGTGCAGTATAAATTAACATGCTCAATAAATGCAACCATCTCTCACCTTACATGAAATGCGATATTAGATCTATCTGTTCATCGAAAATGTTTTTAAGAAGCCGATCAAAATAATTAAGATGTTTAAGTTTATCTATTCTCTTAAATTATTTTGCAGTATGGTTTCAAATTAAATTCATGAAGAATCAAATGGCAAGATGTATATATTACACCAATTTGTTGTAATAACTTGTGTATACACTTTTTCAGACTGCCAGAAATTTCTTTTAATATTGGTTATGGCCTCTGGATTTGTAACAAAATGTTGGCTATTTCATATTGTCAAATCAACCTCATTATATGACTTTTTTTAACCAAATTGTGTATGCTATTCTTTGCTAGGATATTGGCATTCAAAACTTTTTTTGTGAATATTTGACACATATTTTGGAAGGATCCAAAATGCACTTAAGCTTCCACTATAGCAATACTTTCCTTGATCGAATAAGGAATTTCTTTAGAAAAATTCAACTGCAAAGACCAAAATTACACATCACTAAAGCATAAACAATTTTAAACTAACAACAATACATAAGGGTAGTAATCGTCCAACCTTTGATGTGGGTACTCTCAAACCAGCATGCTAACTGATACCAGGAACAGCTGAAATCTACTGCTCCACTAGGCATCAGAGCTCAGTGCCTTTTCTCAGCTCCAAATATACTGCATTTCTTACTTTGCGTTTAATTTATCATCTATAATGATAAATTTACCATGTTAATGCCCTCATTGGCATCCTTCTCTTGTTAATTACAGCTTTGATCTTTGTCAGTACAAGAAAAAGAACACAAATCTGGTTATCTGGCAAAACAAATTATATAGCATGCTTCCTGATATTACAGTTTTTATGGACGGGGCTCTAAAAATGTTAATTTTATTGGTTGTGGTGTTGTGGTTCAACAGAACGTTCGTATTTGGGTTTCCCAGCATCATTATTTTCATTGAAGAACTGTGTATACCATTAATATGGTCTTACATTTGATTAGCCCAAAATTTCAACATGTTCTTGTTTGCTCAGATTTCTTAAGTGCTTTACTGGCAATCAGTGATGTCTATTCCAGACACCCTGTTGTTTCATTCAGTGCATCATTTCGCAGATGACTAAGACATAATACAGTAGGGAGCTTCTGCTGGATCCTCAGCCATACAGGAATTTCAGGCAATGAGCGCACAAATAGTATGGCAAAAGAGGCTTGTTTTGGCCTCCTTTTACCAGTTATGTTGCTTCTAACATAAACTACATCTTTAGTGTTATCAATTAACATACATTCGACGGTAGTTAATGATGAGTGGGATGCTACCATGAACAATAAACTTCACCCAATTAAGAACACTGTTTCACTGTGGGCTCCTCATGCAGAAATAACCGGTCGGAAGGAGGTTATTATTTGGAGTTTGCAAATAGAACACACTAGGCTAACTCATGGATATCTGATGACTCAAACAAATGCATCAGTTTGTGCATGCTGTGACTACCAACTAAAGTGCATCACATCCTTGTGGATTGTATCTGTTTTGTGATATTGTGTCACTAATTTAAACTAGGGCTAACAAGCAAATTATTCTGAGGGTCAATGAAACTAAGTTATCTTATGTTGTAGGATTCCTTGGGGCTTCTATTTATTTTCAAATATTTGAATTACTTTGTTTCAGCTGTTTCTGCCATTTGCCATAAAGTAGATGGTAATTTTATTATCTTAATCAGATATATAGCATGATGTATCTTTGTGTTTTTATTTTAATCTTAGCATATGCTAGCAGGTTTTTTGCATTTCAGGTATATTTTAATTGTTTTTTTTTAATGTTTTTATCTTTAATTTATTTTTAATTGTGAAGTTTTAATATTTAGTTTTTTTAAATACATACATTGTGTTCAGGTAATGATAATACTGAAGCATCTTTCGCCCAGAAATAACGAAAAAAAGAGCAGTAATATACACAATCAATGGTGGCACTAGTAGAGTAGCAGTAGTTGTAGTAGTAGTGGTGTTAAAAAAGTGACACACAAATAACTGAGTTCAAGCTGGCTCAGTTCAGTTTCAAGTTGCTAACCCAGTACTACACTTACATAATGACTTGCAATGTACATTCTCCCTTGTCTCCATTTATGTGTAGTGTAACCAGGGAAAATGTACTTAAAACCATACCAGGCCGACAAAATTATGATTAGCCTAAAATCAAGGAAAACTTAAACCTTGAATTTCTAGTAAAATTGAAGATTCTTAGAGAGAAGTCATAGAGGATAATTATGCATCATGTGTACTAGTTTTTGATTGTTGTAAAAGTTTTAGTGAAAATCAGAAAGAGGTGAAATTCACCAGAACTGAAATGATTCATTCATAAAGATGAAAGAAATCTCACAACTGAAAATGATGAAAATATTCATAAAATCAACAAAGTTTTATTATCTTGTATGTCATATCATCAAAGTCATCCCTTATAATGTTAAAACTGATTAAAAAACATTTCTTAAATTTTGCATGAAATCCATGCAAAAATTCACTTCAGTGTCATCTGTGTGTAACCATTTTTTGTGGTAAATATATTTTGAGAACTTGGATGAATAATTTTTTAATTCTGAAAAATCATTAATATATTGAAGGAGATTGTTTTCAGTTCATAGAAGAAACGAGTAGAAAACTTTACATTCTTCTGATTGATTCAAAGTATGAAGTTTATTTCAGACATTGAGAAAAATAGAAAGATCATTATGAATTATGTGTCAAAAAAAGAGTGAACTTTTTCTAGAAAGACAATGAAGAAAGCATCAAACAAAGAGATGGTTCAGGCTTTTCTGCCGGTTTGTTCAAAAGGATTGGCTTGATAAGCCAATTTTTGGACCAGTTTACGTATATAAAGCAATTGTTTTTAATGAAAAACTAAATGGAGATGAAAATTTTAAAACAAGTATTAAGTAACTTCAAAATTTTAAACTGCTTCATGGAATTCAGCAATTTGAAATTGTCATGTATTAGTATGTGTTTTTACTTTTTTATTTTTCATATTTTCTGAGTTACTTTTTAATTTTACTGAAATAAATATATTTCAGTAAAGCAATGTAGTAATTCAATTTTTATAAAATATATTTTTTTTTAATTCATTATTTTATTAGTTGTGATAGCCGTTAAACATAGGTCAGTTGGAATAATTGCCATTTTATTTTATTAAGATGTCAGTTTAAAAAAAAAAGCTCCGAATTGACAACAGTGCTCTACATGGCAACAGTATGTCCAATGTGCATCTTGATGTAATAATACATCTCCAATGTGATGTATGTGCTACTTTGTGGGAGAGTGAGAACTAGATTTTGATGAAAATTAACAAGTGTGCCAAGAATTGCAGTTATTGGTTATAGTTTTAATTGCTACATTTTTCTATTAGTAGACGAAGATATTATTAAAGAGCCTAAAATGTGATGAACATGAATTGTGATGAGTATATTTAGGAAGTGGTTTCTTAGAACACCAGAGTTCAGGTAATGGTCACACAACTAAGGATATTCAATTTTGCTGTTGGTCATTGTTTTATCTATACTTCTCATATTATATGTTCTAAGTCTGATTTTAATGTCTGCTATGTTAAAATATTACTGTGATAAATATATATTTTATAACAAAAAAAAGCAGTATAATTTCAATTATCCAAACATTAAAAATTGAATAAAGGGTAACATTTTAACATTAATTAGAATAGGAGTTTCAAGGAAACTTAGGAGTAGGAGTTTGAATTACGTAATAATTAGAAAACAACCAAATTGGAATTATGCAGAGTATGCAATTGTGTTGCATAGCTTAGATTTTTGTATTAGTCTCATGTTTGTAGGTTTGTAAGTTTTTATTAATTGAAACTGATCTTTAATGTGTATTTGCAGATATGATGAATAAAATAATAAAGGATATTGACTGCTACAGATTGACAATAGAGAAACTTGTGTTGAATAATCATGGTATTAATAAAGTTAATTACATTGACTACCGATTTACAACAAAAGATAAGAAACACAACCGAATCAGTAATACTGGTACGTATCATTTATTTATAATTAGTGTGAGAAAAAATTTAGTTATATTAAATAAAGAGGATGACTCATTATATAAGTTCCTGGGTTTGTTTAAGTGCTCTATTTTATTTGTGTTTTTTTTTTTTCATTTCTTCCTCATTAGAGATTTTGTTATAGGTATTCAATTGGTTAACTACCAGTTATTCAGGTTTGATTTGTAACAGTTGTGAACTCACTTGAAAGGCCAATTTTTTATAAAAAAAAAAAAAAAAGAAGTAAATGAAGAAATGGTTTTAAATTATTTGAAACTCTCAATAAAGTATGTAAAATAATAGAAACAAACCTGGGGAAGTAATTGTTCATGCAAAAATAAAAGTTCATGTAAATAAACATCTATATACTCTGGTATTAGTGTTTTTGAAATTCATATTTCATTTAGTTCATTATAAAAAAAAAATAAGAACTTAACCTTAAGCTGGTGAGATGTGCCATTTCACTTATACATACAGTGAGACATCCCTAGTTTTTTTTTTAATTTTTACATCATTTTTAAGTGAATTTTTGTTGTAATTAAATGTTTTACTACAGTTTAGCAAGTCAAGGGACTGTTCTTAAATACACAAAAAAAAATGAATGTATGTATATATATATATATATATGATTTAGCATTACAAAATAAGCAATAAGGAATACAATAATAATAATAAATTATAAAAATAATATGTCATAATGACAGAAATAAAAGTCTTCATAGCAGTTCATGCAAATTTTTTTCAGCCACAAAATATGCAGGGTTTTTACATTATTCTTCTTTTTTGCAGGGCAGATAATGAACATCTTTCAATTTTGCAGCCTTCTGGACGTTGTTAACCGTATCTCAGGTTCTCTTGCAATTTGAAAATTCTCTTTATTGAAATTTATACCTCAAGAAATTCTTTTATTATAAAATTTTCTTATTATATGTGCAGAAACTAGTTTCTTCGTTACTTCTTTCCAGTACTCAAACCATCTGTCTTAAAACTGTGTCTTGTGATTGGTAATCGATATACTGATATCTGATGCAGATATCAATCAATCTATAGAAAGAAAAAAAAACAATCATCCATCTTTTTGTATGACTAACACAAGAGTAGTTGGTACACATCTTATCTAAGCCATCTATCCCATTTTTTGTGATAGAATACAATTTCAGGCTTTATTCAATTTATATAAATGGTTAGGATACAATCTCATGCTTATTTTGCTGGTCATCACCTTTATCCTTCTAATTACCAGCCACCAGAGCAGAACTAATTAGCATTACTGCTCTGTTATGTTTTGGTACATAAGAAATTAAGGTTATTTCTTAAAAGTAGAGCAGTTTAAACTTTCCCCTATTTGTCATTTTTTGCCAGAAAGCAATTAAGCTAGGATTTCTTTCTGAGAAGTTTAGCGTGGCCAACTTTTTTTTTGCCAGTTGTACTGTGGCTTGTTGTTTTAGAAAATTTATTTTCATCTGACTACCCATTTCCATCAGAACCTTACCACTGTAAATGTACTTATGTACTATATATGAATAATTAGTTTGCAAGCCTGTAATAAGTATCAATTTTAGTTGGTATTTATTAGTTTTTTTCCTTTAACATTTTGAATGCCCATTTCCCATGAAACAGGACTAAAATTTCATCTATGAAAGCATTTCATAGATGAAGTGGTGGAGTAAATTCTCTGGCAGTTAGCAATTTAAAATATCAAATATTTCTGTAAACAAATCTGCTTTTCCAGTGGCTTTTCTCTGAGCTTTGTTTCAGTATTGTCAAATCTTAAAGCAGTAAGTAAACATTTTTTTTTGTCATTGACAAACAGTTGAAACATTTCTCGCCCTGTTCCATGTATAGAAAAAATTGAATCTACTTTCACAGTTGCATTCGAATATTGCTGAAAGAAACAGTATTCCTATAAGTACTTTAAATAATATCAACATCATTTAGTTCATTAATATTTAAATTACTGTATCTTGTTTTCTAAAAAAGCAATTATTTATTTATCTACTCCAGAATAATATGTAAAATATCATCAGAAAATAGTTTTTTCCACACTCCAATTTCATTTTTATTCTGAATATTACACTGATTATCAATCTATTATATATTATTGAATATGCTGCAACTCGTACATTTCTACTCTGTTTTATTTTAGACACTAAAAATTGTTTTTACTTAGAAAACCGTTTTCATATAAATTGAACCAACTAAATAAAAAAACATTTATATACATGCATTAGTTGATAATTTTATCAAAGGAAGTTATATAAATGGTGAGCACATGTCAATTTGATATCCAACACAATTCTGAAAAATCAGATCCAACAAAGAGCTTCACTGCAGTCTAATTACAACTGAAGAGTACATAACAGTCTAATTACAACTGAAAATATAGCAGCTACTGCAAAGCTTGTTTCAATTGGTGATAAGGATAGGGGGTAATGGTGTGTAGATGAGATATGCGCCGTTATTTTGACATTACCTCACCCAGTTGAAGGTTAATGGTTATTAAAATAAACTGGAAATCCAGAAGGCATTCAAAAACAATTTATAAACACCAAAGAAATTTAGTACATAAAAAAATAAAATAAAGTAGTGGTAATTACAATTAATTAACAGTGAGAAATTAGTACAAATAAATATGGAGCTGTACAGAAAAAAAATTGTTTATTACAGTATTAATGGAATAAAAATTTTGCAATGTTGTGAAAGTATGGTTTATTTGTTAATATACTTATTATTAATTTTTTTTTTTTTTTTACCTCTAAGGATTAAGTTTATATAGTTCAAACTTTTTCTTTCCAAAAACTCTCCATTCTTATTCATATTTCTTTCATTTCATAACTCAATTTAAGATTTTGTTTTTTCTGCTGCTCTTCTGGAAATTCAGATTCATTTATCCATTTTATTAGAGTTTGTTTGTCCAGAATTCTGGTTTGTGATATATTTAATATTTTATTATTCTTTTTTTCTTCTCTAAACCAGCTTATTCTTTTTTTTTTCCAAAAAAATTTAAATTTATTTAATCTGTTTTCATTCATTCTGTACAGGTATCTGTAAAACATCTTTTCCTCATTGTATGTGATATTTTTTTCACAATCATTTTAAGTTTCTTCTATTTTTCTTATTCTATAAATATTGTTTTCATTTTTGGACCATGTATTTTTTGTTAAATTTCTTTTTTCTATTGCAGATTTCATTTTCTGAAAATTTTTGTAAATTTTCTGCTCCACACACTGTTTCTGGAAGTATTACTGTCTTATGGTGTCTCACTTTTGTATTTTTGATAAGGATTTGTTGTTATATATATTGTTTGTTAAATGACATGCTATTTTCATGATCTGTACTCTGGTTTTCACCCTAGTTTTTCCAAAACATTTAACGTTATAATTTCCCCAGTTATTCAAATTTTTGGATTCTTTGAATTGTTTTTAACTTTAGATTTTGATTGTTTAAGTTTTATTTTACTATTTGAGAACCATACTTTTTTTTTGTAAGAAATTTGAAACTCAATTTCATTAGTGCATTCAAAATTTTGATTATTGCTTCATATGCATCTTTAGCTGGGATAAGTAAGTTGTGTGCAAAAGCTGATATGTCCATATTCAGGAATTATTTTCGCATTTTGATATTTTCATCAGTTCTTAAATTTTAAAGTTGTTTATTCCACTCTTGAAAACCTTTTCTACGGCACATTTAAAACATATTGGTGGTAAACAGTAAAATTTTATTTTTGAAACAGTTTCTGTTAGGAGTTTCAAAATATTGATTAATATTGAAAAATTAATATTTCAGTTTTAAATTCTAATATTTTGAATAGGAATTCTCTATGTATTGTATCACACATTTTTTTAAAATAACATATTTGTCCTTGTTTGAGTTTAATGACTTCTGGGCTTTTTCTGTATAAATTTATTCACACTGGTGCAGTATTTATCTTGTAAAGATACATACATGATATTGAAATTATAATTTTAACATCATTCAGTAATGATGAGAATGATAATTTACATAGTTACTGATGATACTGATATTGAAATGTAAAACAATAAGCACAATCTAAATCATAAATAAGGAACATTTGAAGTTAAATTAGGTAACTTAGTATTACAAGTTATTGAAAAATTGTAATGTAATGACATTTCTAACTTGCATTGGTAGTACCTAAAAATATATTTCTTAATATGCTTGTTGGTAAGCCTAATGAATGCAACATATTATTGAAGCTTTTATTTCACAAATATAAAAGAAAAATCTGTTTTTTAATAATAATTTTTTTTATGATTAATATGATAAATGTTATGATTATTATTAATAGGAGATAATGTTTGTTGTTGAGTCCTCAAACAGACATTTCATCTCAATCCACCAGGCAGTTAAATATAACTAATAATTATTTAAAACTGAAAAAATTTGTGCAATTCCTAATAACAAATTCCAACACGTTATTTTAATTTGTAATCATCACAATGATATAGTCAGACTAACATTCTGATTCTTTTTACTGATGTGGTACTTGACTCAAAAGATAGGTTTATCTTTCTTTTATGTTCTATAGTAAACATATAGTAAATATGTTCAAAGCCCACCTTGAAAATGTGTTAAAAAAAATAACATTAAAAAGATAAGAATATCTTTCTTACATCTATTGATTAAAGTGAATTCATTAATTTGACTAACTTAAATGTAATTAAGCTAGCTTGTAGAGTTCAAGTATTCAGACTGTAGTTATGAGTGTTCAGGTGGCTGATTCACAAGCATCTCCTGTAAATCCTGATGCACATAAAAGAGACTACGCAAATAATATTCAGTAATCATGCGCTGTTATATTGTACAAAAATTATACATATATTTTAAATTTAAATAAACTAAGATATATTAGATGATCAATAAATATTTCTTATCTTGTTTGGCACATCTGATAACTTACAAGTATTTTATTCAAAAAATTGTTTATTGTTACATAGTTTCCTTCAGTTTTTTAAGAGTTAAGAAATTGTCAGTTGTCCTCAGCAGTAGAGGTAAACAGTTCAATAATAATTTAAATTAAATTTATACAATAATAAATTTAATTCAGCTGATTGAGAGATCCATGTTGCTGTCAGTATTGAGAGGTCAATGAGAGGGTTATTTTTTTTTATTATTTTTTTTTTCTATTATCAAATTCCCAATAATTTGGTTCAGCAGTATCTATTATATGTTTTATACAGTTTTTCTTTCCTGCTGACTCATTTCATCAATGGCTTTTAAGCATAAATTTTTCACATCAGATATTTTAGAAGTAGTATTTTCTGATGCTACTTAATTTGATTTGTCCCCAAATTAACTCAGCTCGATTATTCACAATAATAGGGAGGTAATCAGAGCACAGTTTTACCAATGGATCTTGCTAATGCATCAGTTTTATACACATTAAAGTTCATTCTCTTCAAAAATCACTCAGTTTGAACTATGCCACATTTTTTTCCAAGATACGGCTGGAATTTTTTCTTTTAAATGAATGATAAGGGGCATTGTCTAAGACAGTAACTGAACTATCTTCCAGAAGAGGTAACTCATTGCTAAACTATTTCTCAAAAGTGCTTTTCATCTTGTTATACATAGATTTAGATTCAAAAATTTAGAGACCACCATTGACATATCTGGTATCACTGCTGAATATATGCGTATTTATGCTTACCTTTACCTGATACAGCAGTTGATAACCTGAGAAAGGCATCTTTTGACAAATTCACAGCTTTATCTTTCCAAACAAAACTTTTCATGCGGTCGGTCTTCGTTCACCCAAGTTTCATCCATATAATATATTCTATGGCCTTCTTGCCATAGAATATTTTTTTTTACTTCAGTGAGGTAATATCTTCACCACATAATGAAATCATCTCTATCAATAAAAGCTTTTTCCCAGCCCTATCTTTTGTATTTAAAATTCATCCTTTTTAATAATATGAAAAATTCTTCAGAAATCTGGTAGATTGTATGTCGCCATTTACAACTGTAACACTGTCTACTGTAGGCAGTTTGTTTCAAAAGTAAAATCTGTGTACTTTTTTACCAATAGCACTTTTATTGAGTCTACTTCTTCTTCAATTGACCTGCAGGGTTAAGTTTTCTTAGAAGACCACATAATCCATTAGTAGATTTATATTCATGAATCACATTGTACACTGAAGCAGCACAACTTCCATTATGTTAGTAGTTTTATTAATGACCTCCAAAATCACACCATTGAATTATTGTTTTTTTACAAGCATTTAAAATGATTTTTTTCTTTATGACTTAAGGGCTTTTTTTCAGAAGGGATATTAATGATCATACACTATTATCAGCTGAATCTGTATCAGAATGACATTATATAAATGTTTGATTACATATCTACTATATGACTAATTTTGTGATGATTAATATATGAGTAATGATTATTGTTATATATAGATATGGGCCGCGTTGTGAATCGGCTCTGATACGTGGGGACATGACTTAGCAGAATCTTGATGAATGAACTCACACAAACGCAAGGTTTGTTATTCTTCACGCTATTAGTTAACTGAACACAGTGTAGTCAAATAAGCTAGTATTGAACAACCTAGTGAAGTTTATTTAATTATTCTATTTTTTTGGATAAATTACACTGAAGATGCTTACATAGAAGCTTGTACTGATTTATCGAATATTGAATTTTTATAGCGTATTGAGAAATGCCATTCCTTCATAAAATTTTTTTTTACTAAAAAATGAGCATGGTGTTTTTGAACATTTTATAATGAATTCTACTGCTGCTTTGTATTTGATAATAATATACAATATTCACCTGCTCGGAAAAATCTAAGAAAGATATTCTTGTTTTAATTGAAGAGCCTTGTTAGAGGTACCTGCATTATCAGTTTTTAATAAAAAGGAAAATATTGATTTTTTAAAAATTACTTGATTCAACTTAAAAAATGTAAATTAAAAAAAGCTGTATTTTTTCCAAACATTTATCATAATTAAATCCTTTAAAATATATATTGTATTTTATGTATGGTTTTTTTTTTCGTGTGGAATTCTGTTTTCAAAATATTTTCTATTTAAATCTGTTTTTACTTAAATCCCTTGCTTGTTATGGCCATTATTTATTACTTTGTATATTTTTATATTAAGTTAATTCATTGTTAACTGTATAATTAAAAGCTCTGTTGAAAAAATATTGTAGGTTTGTATTTTTTGAGGAAATTGCATTTGTTGGTTTGTTGTAATTGTAACTGTTGGGTTTCTGAAATTTCTAATTTATGTAATGTATTATTTTGTTTTAGTCGTAGTAGAATTTATTTGAGTGAAATTTTGCTTCTATAGACCTTAAGAAAACATATTCATTTTTTATTAGGTATTGTTTTAAAACTGCTATCTACACTATTTTGATATTTGAATAAGAAATTAAGCAAGGAATCACTTTGTTATTATTAATCATAATAAATATTTTCGGTAGTATGTATTCATGTCATGTAAATCATTTTTACTTTTTATCATTAGGAAATTCACATCTTGCTGATACCCATAAAAAAACATCAAAATATGTATCATTACCACCAGGTCAAGTATACTTTCTTGAATTTGATTTGGAAAATAATAAAAAGAAGTTTAATAATCGACTGTACTCTCCTTTAAGATTTTGTTCCAGAAAATGTGTTGGAAATGGTACGTATTATTATTTTTATAACATTGTACCGTTATATTTAAATCTTTAATTCACTGATGCATGAATTCAATAGATTAAAAAATAGCTTAAAAAACTGTCAAATTTTGCAGTAATGTGATTATTTCAATTGAGTTCATTAACCTTGTGCTTTAACCAGATTTACATGAATAACAGGCTTAATGTCATTGTATGCAAAGTAAGTGAATGATTTGATGATCTTTTTTACCAAACATTGTGTAGAAGTTTTTAAAATATGACTTTTTTAATAATAGAAATCTACACATTTTTTTGTAGGTTAAATATTCAAAAATAATTTTCTTATGATTTTCTTGTAAACATTTTGGTGAACAATTTCATGTAATTTATTTAACATTTGTTTTTGGTCTTTATTGAGTTACATTATGGAAGTTTATAGAAATAAAATAGGTGTAAACCATCTACAAAGCAGTGTTTAGATAACTATTTTATTTACATCGTTAGATAATTAAACATTACGTAGATCATGTCAGTAATAATAATATATAGTTTGCTTCTTCTCACATGAAAAAAAGCTATCACATTCTTTTCTTCGACAGATTAAGGAAAACCATAGTAAAATCTTGATTATTAGTTAGGTAATAAATAGTAATAACTTAATCTATCTAGTTATGTAAAAACAGAAATGATATTCATTGATTATGTCCCCATTCTAATATTCAATTTAGCTCAGTCATAGATGACCATTACAATATGTGTTAATAAAAAATAAGAAACTGAATATAAAGTTTTTGAAAATAAATTTAGCAAATAGAATAAGAAATAATGTAAGAAATTATTTAAGATCAGGGCACTGTTTGAGAGAATGATAAATGTTAGTTGGTTCTTCTACAAGCAATGTAAGATAATAAAATACCAAAGAAAATGTTTAACATAGACATTATTATAATAAAGACTACTCTATGTAGAGAGGTAAAGTAAGCTGAAATGTGCTACCTATTTTTTAGAGAAATAGTAGAATATACTTATGTTTGTTGGTTTCGATTAAAATCTAAGCTAATTTTTTTTTTTTATATGGACTGGGGGATTTTTCCCTCTAAATCTGCCTTAAATAATGCTTCCACCTGATATAAACAACACTAGTCTCATGATATAGTTATCGAGTTTGAAGGTTTTAATTACTCACTTCATGCTAGAGCTAACTTCATAATAATTTGAGGACAGTCTTATTTTACTCCCCACTCATTGTTAATTAATGTAATTTCATTATTTAAAATTTTCTTCCAGAAATTTAAGAAAAATTAAATAAAATCATATGAACTTTTCATACTTGTTTTTTACATAACTATCCATTTATGAATTGATTGTTTTTTTTAATGTTTCCTGTCAACTATTTAATAATTAATTTTTTCTTATTGACCTGGAAAATTTTTGAATATCTTTTTACCAATATTTCAGTACTGGTCATTTTTTCAGGCAAAAGCTGTTTCAGAACAAATTTTTATTTATAATAATTAAAATATATAAAAGTGTAAATCAAATATAAATGGGACTTTTGTTCTTGAGCATCTACAGTTGGTAGGATTGGGCCTGTGCTTCTAGTATGTTTGGGTGGGTCATTAGGAGTGGAGAGAGCCAGCCATTCCACATTCCCAACCGATTCTTCAGTAACTCTCACAATGTCTGAGCAAAGGTGCCCTCCCTCCGCTGCATAACACATAATTATAAAATTTTTTGTTCATGAAGGAGTTCAAGTGATGGAAATTTTCCAGTGATTGACTGCACAGTTCAAGGATCAAACAAGAAGTTACTTGCTTACACAAGATTTGCGAAAGAAGATGATGCATTTTTGAGTCGGATCGTCACCTGCTATGAAAAGTGGGTCCATTACTACACTTCCCAGTTGAAAAAAGCCAGCATGAAATGGCGGAGGAAAGGGGAGGCATCCCCAATGAAAGCCAAGACTTGACTGTCAGCTGGCAAGGTTCTTTCAGCTGTTTTTTTCGACCAGTGAGACATTTTGCTCATTGATTTTTTGCATAAGCAATGCACAATTAATGCTGCCTACTACTGCGAGCTGTTGAATGAGGTGCTGCATATCACCACAAAAAACGAGACCGATCAATTCAAGAGGCCATCCTCTTCCATGACCACACCAGGCTCAATACACCAGTTCTAATGGTCTGAAAAGTGGAAGAAATGCATGGACTCAAGTTGATCATCCTCCTTACAGCTTTCACCTATTGCCCTGTGACTTTCATTTGTTTGGGCCATTTAAAGAAGCTGTAGGAGGTCAACAATATGAAGATGATGAAGGCATGGAGAGATTCATGCACAAAATTGACTTCAGGCAGCTTCATTCTACGATGCTGCAATAAAAAAACCATCTTTCTCACTGGGAAAAATGTATTTCTAAAGCAGGAAACTACGAAGAAAAATAAAATAAATTTTCCTTTTATTTTTTAATTAATAATTTTTTTTTAAAACAAAATTGCATTTATATTTGATTTACCTTCTCATTTTATGTTGAAGTTGATAAACTGAAATAAAATGTCAAACAGAATGAGTTCAGAGACATTTATGCCTTTTAATGAATTTAATTAATCTTTGATTATTTTAGTTAGAATTTTACTTTACTGAGAAATTTATCCTTACTAAAAAAGTATTGGTGATAATCCTACAGAATGAAATTACTGATGATCAAATATTGTACTGACATTACTATGCAACCACCAGATCAGAAACTGTCAGATCATAGCCAAAACTGGCTATCCCATCCCATACAGGATCATAGACATGCAAACGATATAGCAGTTTTATATATTATACTTTACATAATCATTTAGTTAAATTGAAAAATACTTGCAATTATGTATTTAAGAACTTAAGTTTCTAAATTAAACTTCTGTTTTATATATTACATATCTAAGTACTGCTCTATAGTCTCTATGTGTTAACATCTTGAATAAACCATGGTGTAATTTTGAATTTTTGAGATAATTATCAAAATGCCTTTAGATTGCACATTTTATTCATTGAACAGAATGACAGAATATGATGAACTTAAAATTATTAGCTATTAATGGATCACTTTTAGAATAACAGATCTTCTTGCCTTTTGTAGCTAATTAGTAGCACATCAGTAGAGACATCGGTTTCTCTGAATTATTAAAACTATTTTTAATTTTAATTGTTTTTCATTTTTCTCTATAACTATAAGCTAGTGAATTTTAAAATTTACCTTAAATTTTAATTTTTTCCTCCAAAAAAGTACAACTTTAGTTGGAAAAAAATTGTAATTCATAGAATTTAAAGAATTTCTTGGACCTCAGTATTTTAAAGGTGAAAATTTTGTTTTTATTCTTAGAATCCAAGTGCCTACTTTTTAAAGAACTGATTTCTTTAAGAAGAAATCAATGCCACCTACCAACGAATGGTAATGAGTAAAAAATGAAGGGGGGAAATATTGGTTTTGTTATAAAACACGTATTTGTTTTTAAAGCCAATTAAACTAATTTAGTTTTTTCATTTCTGTATAATAAATCAAGAAAATTATTTTATCCAAAATAAAATGAAAAAGTTGACACAATTTGTAGGAAACAAGTGATATAAATATATATAAACAAAACAGGTATTTATGAAATAACTAATTAATGCTTATGATTTTAAACAACTTACAACAATAATTGTAGGAAATAATGAACATTGTACAATTTCATTTGGCTGCACGTGGATAAAAGAAAAAGAAAATTATAAAATGCAGTAAACTATACATGTATAATAATTATAATAATCAATTGTTTATTTTTATGTACTTAATTATTTTTTATTATTAATAATGATGTATTTGTTGCAGTAATTTTATTTGGACATACAGTAATGAAGAAAATTACAAAATTTATGAAAGAAAAGCATCTATATGACAACTGTGATACTAGTCACATCATTGAACAGTTATTAAATCATGCATTGAATGTCAAACAATGGCGTGTATTTTTACGACATCTTAACCAACGAATTCCCTCACTTCTTGGAAATTTCACTTTACCTTCACAAACATCAAGTGAATGTCATCAGTCAGATCAAATTACACTCCTTTCTTTTAATCTGTTGGAGAAACATTTATTTTTGCCCTTGACAAACAATGCTGGTCTTACTATAGGAAATCTATATGTAACATTGGAGCTTGGAAGAGATAAAAAGACATTTGGTTATTCTCTTTTAGGTCAGTAAATATAATTTAGAACTCACATATATCTTATTAATTTATAATTCTTTTGTTTTATAAGTTTTTCAGATATTTTAGGGACTTAATCACAGTAATTATGTGACCTCCTGAATATCCTCCTCTTTCACTTCACTTAATAAAATTACTAATATATACTTAAAATAATAAAATCTGATTATGATTTAATCGTTGATCATTCATCTATCAAAGTTTGAATAACTATCAAGTTTGGAATCCAGTTCTTTGATAGCAATCTCACCACCTCAATTTCCTAATTAAAGTTGAAATACTTTAATTAGGAAATTGATAGATAATACTTTAATTTGAAAGTTGATTTTCAAATTTTTTATTTTTCAAACAATGTTTTAACTTTAGCAGATCAACAAAACCACCAATACCAAAAACAGGAGATTCAACTTCTGCCTCCCTCCTCCTGTGAACCTCTATCCTTCCTAGCCCCTAAATTAATAAAAATGAAAGTATTTAATCATTAAAATGTATCTTTTCTATTGTAAAAAAAAGACACAAATTTTAAATCTTATAGATGTTTGTTTGCCCCCTCAAATTGTACATTTTCAGTGAGTCACATCTCCATATTAATAATTTTAATTCTGCAATATGAGAACTGTCTGTTTAAAAATGTTTCTGCCTTTTGAAAAAGTGATTCTGTTATCCAAGAGTTTTAGTCCTGCTAAAATCTCTAGTACTTCTTAATTCAAAATTGAAAGCTTGGGATATTAAAAAGAAAGGTTTTATGTTATGTGTAACTGTTTCACAGAAAAATATCAGAGCTGTAGATAAGTCTCTTGACATGAACATTGAATGAATGAATGCAATTGGTCTCTTTTTCAATTTAGCCTCTGGAACCACCTAAGGTATTACTTCAAAGAATGATTGAGGATGATATATATGAATGAAAATGAAGTACAGTTTTGTATAATCTCAGTTTGACCATTCCTGAGATATGTGGTTAATTGAAACCCAACCACACAAAAACACCAGCACTATGATCTAGTATTCAAATTCATATAAAATTAACTGTCTTTACTAGGATTTAAACCTTAAGGATTAAACTCTCGACTTCAAAATCAGCTGATTTGCGACAACCATTTTAACCTAGACCAGCGCAGTGGAGTAATAAATTGGTCTATCAATACATTTTTTTTTTGTATTGTGGTCTAACTCAGTTCAATTTTTTTGTTTTATTTTTTCACCTTCCTTTAGTCTTCTGCTTAGCCTCCAGAACCACCATAAGATATACTTCAGAGGATGATGTGTATGATTATTAATGTTATTTTTATTGATAATTTTACAACAAAGATATAGTTGATGTGAAGTAATAAAACTAATTCAAATCAACAACAAAAAACAATTGTGTTGTGACTGACAACACAATTTCCATATATATGACTATATATATTTATATATATATATATATATAGAAATTTACTGATAAAAAGCTATTTGATTCTACTAAATATTAAGTGATTGTACTTGTTATTTCTTTGTTTTTTCTTCCCCTTTTTTATTTTAACTGGCTTTTAACATAAACATAGCTGAAATTAGGATTGAATATAAATGAAATGTTTTATCTCTGTATACAATGAAAATATTAAGTTAATGTTTTTATGGTAATCAATAAAACATTTTTGGTGAAACCCAACATTATATTTTTTTTTTTTTTTTTTTCACCTCTGGAATCACCGTTAGGTTATATCTTCAGAGGATGAGATGAACAAATTGTAGCGTGAGTGAAAAATGCCATGCCTGACCGGGATTCGAACCCGGGACCTCCGGATGAAAAACCGAGACGCTACCACTCGGCTACACATTTTTTATACAAAGATACCATTGTACTTTTGCATTGTTTAGCAGCGGATTCGTCTATTATCTACATTTTTTTCAGGAAGATGCTTTCAACTTAGTGTCATTAGGTTGTTGTAGTTGGAAACACTGTTGGTCGTCCCATGTTTCTGAATTTATAGAGTAGCAATTTTTTCCATGCTATTTACCTTTGATGATAATAATGCAATAACTACAAATCGTCAAAATTTGAGTTGCTCAACTTTTTATGTGTGGGCGTATTGATAAAGCTTCCATAAATTTACTTAAGCTACATCAAGAGAGTCTGAAAACAAAACCACCACCATTTTTTTCCTTTCATTGTTATTCAATAATTGATGACACCATTGTCCAGTGAATCAAACCCACCCATTCAGCGGTTGTATTGCTTGATGAGATTTAGCTGTTAAAATGAAATTCTCATTTTTTTTACCCTAGAATACCTTTTGACATTACTCAGCGGTTCAGTGGACTGAAAATTTGTTATTCGAGTAGCAGGAAAGTAGTCATTCCTTTTTTTAATTAAAATTGAATTAATGATGTCAAATTGATAATCATATGTCCCACAAGATTCCTCACATAAATAACGAGAATCTTCCGAAGGGCAGCTTTGAAATATAGTTGCATTAACTGTTCCAGTTGCAAAAAGTCTTTCTTCTTCAGTAAACTTAACAATTTATACAAATTAAAAAAAAATCTATCAAAATAAATTCTGTGCTTTCCAGGATTGTCTGCAATGCACAATAAATTTTTAACAACTGAAGCACCTAATCCAAAGCTAGAACCTACTTCTGCTTCTTTTCCTTGATAAAGAGAAAAGTTGAAAAGGTATCCTTGCAAAGATGATGAACACCACACCTTGTATCCAAAGTACACAGGTTTTCCTTTTAAAAACATTTTACAAGAATGACAACCAAAGTATAGTATCATCTGTTCATCTACTGAAAATTAGTGAACAAAACCATTGTATTTGCCAAAGTTTTTATTCAGAAGATCAATAATATAAGGCTGCACTTAGAGAACTTGTTCATAGTATTTAATATATAATTGTCAGCTGTGTAAATTTCTTTTTATATCACTATACTGCTGGTGGCTCTTGGCTTTCCTTACAAATATTCATTGCTGCTGAAGTTCTGAAAATGCAACATTAATTTTTTCTGTATAGATGTAGACATAATAAATAATTGATGGTAAGATAAGATTATATAGAAAAACTATCAATATTTTTGAGTATGTAATAATTAGTTAAAATAATACTGTACATCCGAGTTTATTCTTATATAAATTATTAGTTCATCTCAGAAGAAGAAAAAAATGATTTAATTTAGTGAACAGTAACATAAAATACTTATTACCAACGAATATGTTTTTGCTATTATTTAATAATATACAATATTGTTATTAAAACAGATACTTTAACAGTGTAAATAAGTATTATTTCATTTAATAATAATGCGAAACAAATTATGCTTGGTTATCACAATTTCAGCTCCATTTGGGCTAACCACTAATAGCAACATGCATTGAAACTCATTCAATTGTTACAGGAACAGGTGACTTAAATACTCCTTCAGCCATTGGCAATTTCCTTAGTTCTCATTTCCTTCACTTTAGAGCTAGATATCATACTCCTTGAGATGTTCCGTCTATTGCAAAACATCAGGTTGTAATGGACCTGATGTTTATTGGCTTACTAGAACTTACTATTTTATTACTAATTTGTATAATTTGTTTTTAATTTAAAACAATTAATTAACTGCAAAACAATTAATTTAACAAAAAAATTAATTTGCATAATTTTTTATTCTAGGAGACAGTTTGTTAACAAATTTAAAAAACCACAATTTGACTGAAGCTGAAGTTCAGACTGATGTATATGATACAAGTGAAATACAACCCCTAATGAATGTGTGTGAAAATGAAAATAATTTTCTTCTCGAGAAAAAAGAAATTTATGGAGAAGAAAAAGCTGAAGAAATTGAATATAGTAAAACTGATGATTGTAGTATAGATTGTCAGTGCCATCATAACAATAGATGCACAGATTTTAATGAACAAAAGGAAACTGAGGTGCCAGGTACTGAATGTCAGTCAAATAGAAATGAACCTGCTGATCTGATGACCACAAAAGTACTACCTTCTTTTTCTGATCTTAAAGCATTCAAAGGCGGTGATGATAGTGTAGAGATTTGTCATGTTATTATTTTTAATATAAACAGTATTACAGAGTGTTCTTTGTTTAATGATATGCATGAAGATATTTCTTGTTATGTGGAATACAGCTTTCCTGTCAGTGATCAGAATACTTCATCTAATAACGGTAAAAAACTTTACTAATAATTTGCTTTTTTTATTTATTTTATATTCTTAGTCAAAATTGAAGCACATAGATAACTGTTTTATTTTGTACATGGTTTCTTTTACTTCTTAAATAGTCTGATTAGTAGCTGAAGTTATCTTCAGATAAAGCTGGATCCCTAGTCTTCCTGAATTTTAGAATATTGCTAGGATTGTTTAAAACAATAGTCATTTAAGTTTTACCGAGTTATATGTCATCAGTTATATAATTAATGAGGAATATTAATGAAAGTATAATAATTCTCTTTACAGGTATCCATAATCAGATTCAAATGTATAGTACAGGAGTAGTCAATAGTAAAATTAAGCCAACATTTGATTATAAACATCGTCATGAATTAAACTTTGCAAATAAAACATTATGTGATGCTCTGAAAAGGTATACAAGTGTTTCTAGTGTCAGTTTCTCTGTATGGGTACGATTCTATCATCCTTGTCCTCGTGATCATATGATAGCCACGGTAAAAATTTTTAAATTTTATCTAATGAATATTTTTTTTATGTTACATATATTATTATCTCATGCTTGGAATTTGGATGGAATCAAAATTTGATTTAAAATAAAAATATTGTAATATGAAAGAAAGGAGGATTAAAAATTACTTATTTAATCACCTCTTGTACCTGATGGTGTCAAGGTTATAAGAAATTTCCATTGCTTTCTATCTCATGAGATCTCTTTTACTTTATTCCAGATTATCTCTCCCCCCCCCCTGCAATCATCTAACAGAAACAGGCATAGCAATAAGCAAGAAGGGTGTCATTTCAGCTGTAGATCTTCATGTAACAATGAACTTATTAATTAATTAATAACTGCCAATTCAAGAGTAAATGTTTTACATTTTAAAAAAGTACATATTTTTAATAATTACTGGTAATAGTTATGTATAAAAACTGGTATAATTATTGTATAAAATGGTTACTGTCATAATGTGAGCTTTGGTTTTAGTAAATGACTCTATTCAGCATTAATACGTTGTTACAGTTATATCATGAAATACTTGCATAAACATTACTCCAAAAATTCTTCTGTGTTTATATAACTGTGCTGTAGGTTTTTCATAAACATTTCAGTTAATTTAAATAAGTTTGATTATTAATTTGCACTTCTTGGATTTTTTACCCAAAACAACATTTTTAACATTTTAGTGCTTTTGTTATAGCAAGTGCAAAAATTCATTATGTCTATTCTGTAGTAATTACAAAAAATTGATTGTTCATATACCACACATGTAATATAAATTGTAATATAAACATTACAATATGATTTATTTTCAAATTTATATAAGAGAACATTTCAGTAATTAAGTTGATAATTCTGAAAAAAAGTTATCAAAATCAACTAACTTATAAAACATTGAATTCAATAAAAAGTACATACAGGGTGGCACACACAAAATTATCCAATATTTTTTTGGCAATAATTATTTAGGTTAATAATTATTATTAATGTGTTTTATGTTGGTAGAAGTGACAATATTTCATGAATATTAGTTTCTTCTCTTTCCAAGTACACTGCTTGTGTATCATCCTAAGATGGCTGACAAAGGAATACTAACTGTTGAACAGCGCTTAAAGACTGTGTTGTTTTTTAATGAAACAAAATGTGTGGTTGCTTATTCAAAGATGGTTTCATGCGCATTTTCAAACAGTGGTTATCGCCCTCATTTAAAACAATGTTTAAACTTTATGAGAAATTTAATAGTGATGGTTCAGTATTTGAGAGTAAACATGAACTACATGCCAATGTTAATTTTTTACAATATGTCAAAGCTATCACAGCAGCATTGCTGAGGAGCCTGAGCTAATCAAAAGAAAAGCAACAGCACAACTTGGGATTTCTAGGCGATCTGTGCGGTGAATTAAAAAAACTGTTTTGCATTTGTAGCTGTACAAAATAACATGTTAACAGTTTATAAAATTAACAGTTGACAACTAATATCAAAGAATGGCATTCGCTAAATGGGCTGTGATCCAAGAAGTATTGTTGAACAATGTTGGTTTTCAGATGAGACACATTTTCACCAAAACGGGGTTGTCAATAAACAAAATGTATGTTTTTGGACTTAAGAAAATCATCCACTAATGCTTCCTGAAATGTGCATCTCACTCAAAATATTACAGTATTAGTCGCTATTTCAAGTCATGGGGTAATAGGGTCATTCTTTTTTGAACAGTGAATGTTATCTGAGCATGCTGTGTAATAATTTTATTCCTTAGCTTCTTGCAAAAGGGTTTCAATTAGAAAACAAGTGGTTCATGCAGGATATCACACAGCTAATGTTGTTTTTGACTTTATGCATGAAACTTTTAATGCAAATGTAATTTCAAACCGATTTCCTAATTGTTAAGCATGTGGATAGTCCTGATTTGAAACTGTGATTATTTTCTTTGGTGATTTCTAAAGGAAAATGTTTCCCCTAAACATCCTCATACAGTAATGGAACTGCAAGTGCTCATCATTGAGGAGTGCAATGAAATAACCGAGGATATGTGTTGTCGCATTATTAACACATAGGAGTTCATATTGAAGAAGTTGCTAAACGTGATGGTGGTCATATTTAATATATGATAAACAGAACATATCTCCAGGTTATAATAAACACCCTCTGGGTTGGTCTAGTGGTTAACACGACATCGCAAATCAGCTGATTTCGAAGTCGAGAGTTCTAAGGTTCAAATCCTAGT
>JAAAKQ030028984.1:3615-17312 GCA_010016005.3 Zanna intricata
TTTATGAACTTTCTTCTTAATTTTTACTTGTAAGATATTTCTTGAAATTTATTATTTTGTTCGTGAATAACCTTTGTATATATATATATGTAGAAAACTTGAAGGACTTTTAAGGTGATACTTCTTCTTAGTAACAATATTTAAAAAGTAAGAAGGTCTTTCTTTAGTAAATCAGAAGTGGTTGCATCATAGTGTTGTGTTTCTTTTTAGAAAACGTTTATTTTATTTTTTTAATTAAATATGAATTTAAAAATAAATAATATTAGTAATATTAACATTTTTAATGATGTAATAAAAGAAAAAAATAATTGTTAGCGTTACGATGAGAACATAACTCATAATAAAATATTCTGCGCGTAATTTTTCATTCAGCTCACTTTATTTATTTATATGATACTAAATAAAATATTTTTATAAGTGGATCATGTATTTAAGATGTTTATATGTAATATTAGTATATTGGTTAATTACTAGTAACAAGTATGAATTTAATTACGTATAAATTCTTGTAGAGGTAATATTAATTCCTATTATGCAATAAAAATATCCAAACTTCGGATATTTTGGTTATTTTACCGTCAGTTTTTTTTAAATTTACTTTCCTATTTAATGTTTTAGGATTTATTTTATCATTTAAATGCATAGCTTACGCAGATGACACAAGTTTAATCAATATTAAATTTATATGACCGAAACTTATTTTCCATGGAATTTTTCCTGTTTTCAAGAATGCGGTTAAGTAATGATTTAAATAGAAAGGAAACTAAACATAAAATTTTAATCTTCAACTGGTTGATTGACATTTTAATATCTCATAGTAGTATCTTCTTGTAGATACTAAATTGTCATTGCCTATCCAAACAGAAACTGTGAAAAGGAAGCTATTCAATGCTTTTTACAAGGTATAGAAATTTAAAACGACCTGACTAATGAATCAATATGAATGGACCATTTTGCCTTCTTTTATTATGTTTTACCGTACGGATTAAAACTTTTGGAGAAGGGAAGCTTCTTTGGTAATGATATTTAATTAATTATAAAGAAAGATGTAAGAGTTATCAATGGTGTCTTGTGTAACAGCACTTGTACACTTATTTAATTTTTATAAAATCATGATCCTTTATTATCTCTCCCCCCTCCCCCCCCTCTCGCTCTATCTCTCTCTCTCTACATATATATATATATATATATAACATAATTTGGATGTTCAACAAGTTCATGTTGTAATTTTGACTAATGTTCATCAGTCAAAATTAATTAATCTCTTAATGCCCTTTCTAGTTCTAGATAAAAAACAAATTTTGCCCCATAATTTCCCTCTTCCATAAAGATCGAAAAAGCTATCTTTTGATGTATTGCCTATCTTTTAACAGATTTTTTCTTAGTAGAAAAAAGTCTAAGATTTTTTTCTTAGTAACGTCTTCCTAGTAGCACTGCAAGTGACAAAAAATTAAAAATTTGGAGTAATATTAAGGGTGAAGAAATCGTTAAAATTTTTAAAATATCGTCAGTTTTAAAATTTTATTATATATTTTTTTGGTTTATTTTTCGTATAATTTATTTTTCCACTATATAAGAATAAATAACAGAGTCCAGAAAAATATTATAACTTTGTTGTCAGATATTTTTTTAGAATAAGCAAGAAAAATTGCATAACATTTTTAAATCATACCAGGATAAATTAGCATTTTTAGTTTTCTAAATATTGGTCTACCTGATTTATACTTTTGATCGCAAAAAAATGATCTGACAGCCTCTTTTTATTTCTTGAAAATTCGTTCTGACTTTCTGTTGGAGTTTCTAGAGATGATATTATACTTCTGATGGGAATATACGTAGGCGTAATAAATAATTAATAATGATGACAAGTATAGTTTTTTATTAAGATAGTTCAAACCAAAATAGTATGGTTTGATGTTATATTTTAATATACGTAAGAAATAATAATTTAATAATGTTATTGACTAGCTTAGAGTTTAATTAAGGTGGTTCAAGGTAAAACAGAATGGTTAAATTTTTCTGCAAATGAATACATACATGGTGTACAATATTTTATGAAAATTGTATAAATTTTTATTATTTTATGTAAATTGGTATCGAATATTTTATATTTATTTTGAAAATAATTATTTTAAATTATTTTATTCTACCTAAAAAAAAAAATATGTTTTGCGAGGGTGTGTGATTTATAGTTTTACATTCATTTAAAAAGATAGAGAGTGAAAAAGAAGTTTTAAACACACATGTTTATGAAATATATTGCTTTATTCTGCAATGAACGAGTCATGACATGCGCAGGAGGAAAGTAATCGAGTGAACTAATAATAACTGCTCTTCTCCTCTATTTTATTCCACCCTATTTTTGCCGATTGAAAAAAGATCTCCCTTTATTTGACCTTCTCAAAGAGGACCCCTCGAACCGTATGATTAATATAATCATGGCGGTAGTTAAGCAACCTAACTCGCTAGGTTTACGACATATAATGTTTAACATCAGAAAAACACCATTTTAATAATAATCATCGCGCGTACAACAGAAACCAGTCGGTTAGTTGAACGTATAAGATAAATACTCTTGCATCGCATTTCTACTTTATCAAATGACACCGTCAGCCCGACTATAGTCAGTCCGTAAAAGAATTTTCTACGGTGTTCGATTGAGTAAGACTCACAACTCGTTTTGCAATCTTCTCCTTTCGGAATTTAAAAATGTCCATCTCATATGCTCATAGAATCACCGGTATTGATCTGGCTTGGGCATTAACAACATGTCATGAAGGTTTTAAAAACATGTGTCTTATATATCATCCGGATAGGTTAGATTCTACTATTACATGGTCTTTGCTCTGTAAATTTATATATCATTTTATAACTTTACAAATGTCATTTGTAACTGGTTTTATTACTTTTTTTAATCCACAATGAACCCGTCCATAACGTCAATCTATTTTCGTAGTTTAACTTGTATTTAACCTACCTGTGTGCTTATTATCCTATTAATATTATCTAATCCTACTTTACATTTTATTTATTAACTTAATCTTTACCATAGATCACCAATTGATCCACTTATCTATTGTAAAGATACTGAATTTACAGTGTATAAACAGATTATCGCTGTTATTAAAATTATAAATTAATAAATAATAATATTAACAAAAATTGTCGTAATGTAAAGAAGAGGAAAAAAAATAAAAATAAAAAACAGATACCCCCTTCACTCGCATTAACTCTCTTTCAACCAATATAAATCAAAATTAAATGACATAAATAAAAAATATTTAGACATTATCGTTAAAATCGGTTTATCCAATTTGAAGATACCAAGGAAAACTATAACTAGCGAATAAAACCAAAGAAACAATTAAGATTCTTTTACCCAATACCTAAATGAAATAACACAAATATGTTCAGTAATGAGAAAAAATGAAAATATTTTTTTTTACTTCCAATCATTTTACGGGTATATAAATAAGACCGAACATCATCAGAAAGTATCTTAGATAATTAAGAGGTATCAAAATATGTGAAAAAATATATCTACCTTCTAGTTACGGGATTCATGGGGTCCTATCTCCCTGCCTTCTTTACCGATTGTGACCGAACTTAACGATAATTCCGCCAGATAATGCCAGAAATCATGATGTCAAATTTCATCGGAATCGATCTATTCAATCTAGACGGACTTGTATCACTTAAATTAGAAAAAAAAACAGTCCATTTCACAAACATCCTACCTGAATTTTTCAATAGTACCATTTTTGTTTTGTTTGAGTGGATCATGAAACATCATGATTTTCAATATTTGACCAGATTATAGTAATTTCCCTTATATAATATAGTTATGTAGCTAAAAAGTACAACTAATAGTTGGGACAGTGAAGGTTAAAGAATAATATTACTCTTTTGAAGAAAACTAAACATAAAAAAAACCTTAGTAAAACACACTAGTTGTTGTATAACATATTTTAAGTAGTGTTTAATTGAGAATACATCTTATATGACCAATATTTGAGTCCGTAGACGTCGATGAAATGACATGTTCTTACATGTCTATTACTATGAGACTATTTAATATTACTCATGTTTTTTATCGGTTATAATCCTACCGGCTTCTGTTGACTAATACGACATTTTAAAATAATTTTCTGTGTTATTACTGTCAACAGAGATTAAGAATTTTAAGACGTACTCAACCCGGTAATCGTTCTCGACTGCTTGGCGGCACGGGGCTCTTTCCTGTATAAACGCTTTGTATGTGCCAAACACATCGACTAAACTCTTTCAGACGATGTATTTTTCAGCCCTCTCGATTTATCTTGTTTTAATCTATATTCCTATGCCCGTTTCCTTAATTTATGAATTTATTTATTACACTTGTATCGAAACATTCTGAAAAAAAAATTTTTTACAAAACACTGATCAACATATGATGGGTTTCATGGCGGAACGGAAGGTATGGTATGGCTATCACCCATTGGGGAACTCAATTGAAACTCTTCACTTGAAAACTAAAAATGTATTTTTAAAATAAAAAATGATTTTAAAACATTGTAATTTTCTTCAATTCTGAAGATCACACTAATCAAATGCAATTAACGAATTTTAGTTGTCAATACTGCCAACTTACCAAATAAAATATTTCATTTTAATTTGTTTTTCATAACTATTTTAAATGACCAATTTTTAATTCCTAATGTTTTTAACATAATACAGTAAAATTTAAATGATGCCATTAGATTATCATCTTACTTATTTTTTTATTTTTAATAACTGATTTAGTTTGTAAATATTACTTTTGTTGTAATATCGAAACGATTATTTCAGTATAAAATTATAATATAATATTTCTATGCGTTTCGATGTATTTTATTTTTAATTAAATTCAAATTTCTTAAACTCAACGTCATGTTTATGTGAGGTTACTTAAGTAGATTTTCAAAGAATTAAATTCATTATGTAATTTTTTTTTGTAAAATTTTATTTATTTAGCAGCAATTTAACCAAATTTATTGAACGTATATTTTATAATATTCTGTTCTGAGACACACAGTTTTGTAACAATTTTCTTAAAAAAATTACTAGACGTACAGTTGTACATCATGTTTTATTTAGTTTTTAAATTAAAAGTCATATGAAATTATCAAATCTTTCACGTCATTTAAATTCCAAGTATACAGTATAGCTTGATATAATTCTGAGAACAGATAAAAATGACGAAATTTTTCCCAATCTATAACTCAAAAAAAAAGTGTTTTCCGACCTATGTTTCTGTGTATATTGCTTTTTCTTTATATTCACTTGTAGAATATGACCTGAAATTCTTTCCATGACATGCTCTAATTTATTATGATACTTTATGAGATATGAGATATATATATACATATAGATTGTTGCTTCATTTTGAGAATCTAAGGGAAATTTTCTTCCAGCAAATCTTTTAAATAAGTTTGTTCGTGAATTTTATGTCTACATATCATTATCAGACAGCAGATTTAAAATTCTATCACAAACCAATCTTTTTCCGTAATTTAAGTTTTCATATTTTTTTGTTTTTTAGAGAACGTTTAGTATTTAGTATTTTAAAATTTTTTTATTAAGAAAAAAAGAAAAGTTAACTGCGCATTGAAAGTTAGGTAATTGTTAGAATATTCGCCGCTTGGTAAATCATACACCCACACACGCACGCACACGCGCGCACACGCACACACACACACACACACACACACACGCACACACACACACACACACACACATATATATATATAATGTGTAGTGAAGTAAACCAAACACTGAGTGTTGACATATGAACGGAACAGTATGCCATGTGCCGTATGAGAGGGTACATCTACTATAAGCTAGGTACGCAGGTGTGGGAGCAGAGCGGACATCTGCTTAAGAGTACAGAGTGCATGGTGTATATATATATATATATGTATATGTATATGCGCGTTGTGTGTGTGTATATATGGTGTGATTGTGGCTTCTCCCCTAGACACTCACTCTCTATCAGCTGCTACCGACACTCATCTATTCACCCTGTCTTAGTTAATCTGTTCAGAACGCTCGTAAAACTCATCTTCTTAGACACCTTTCCATAGTGTTTCATTTTTCTTCTACTTTCCTTTTGCCATTCAATAAGTTGAGTGTTACTTTCTTAGTTGAATGAATCTATTTTGAAAAAAATAAATTATATAAATGAAAGTAGAAAACTGAATAAAAATCTCATTTCACAATCTCGACATGACTTTTCAATTTATATTTTCATATTTTGAATTCTTTGGGATCCGATTACCTCAAGATAAAGAAATATTGATGAATTCATACAACAGATTGGGAATATATATTAATTCTGTTTGTAGTGTCGTAATTTTTCCTTTTTTATGTTATAGGTTCAAGCGTAATATTTTATAGGATACACAGTGGTGTTTAAAATTTGCTATTTTATCCACTAATTAGACGAGATATTGTTAATAATAGTAATAATAAAACCCGAAAAATAATGTTCCTATTGTATCAACCTGTTTGTTATCATATTGGTAAATTATCTCTCTTTATACATAATATACCCTATAATCTGAACAAGGATCATACGGTAATGTTGAGAGTAAAAGATGATCAGAAGAAAGCTTTATTTCCGAAAGGAAAGAGACAAAGATCAAGTAATCCTGTTGTTATTTATATACAGAATGATTTTAAAAAATGTAACAAACTTTCAGGACATATTCTAGCCGTGAAAATAAAGAAGAAAGTTCTTATAAACTTAGGTTCGGAAAGGCTTCATTAGCAGCAAGTATCGGCTGATAAAAAATTCCGCCCTCATTTCTACGCTTTCGGTAAAATTAAGCTAGACTGTTATTTTTGGAACTCAGAGTAAGAGGTAGATTTTTATTGATTTTAAATGAAATTTGAACTGATAAATTAAAAAAAAAAATTGTACCCAGAAATGTATTTTTAATACCGTTCGAAAAATCTGGGGTAAAAGACAAAAGATTACGATCGAAAAAACACACTATTTTATTTTTTAAGTAAAATAATTTTATTAAGCTTGTAACAAACAAGTAACATTTTTAAATAAAACTTATACAGAATTTTATTCTAAGTAAAATGGTATGTGTAGAGTTAACAGAAACTAAATCTAAGTGGAGAAAGTTCAAGCGGCCATGTGGGGATTGTAAAAAGGCAGGGAGGCCGAAGTATTTGGGATGTGGTTTCGGTCTGGAGCTGTATCGGAGCGGAACGGTGAACACAATACACTAGATCTAAATTTCGAACTGCTGCCCATCTCCGACTGCGAAGGACCTCGCGATGGAAGAGTGGCAGTGAGAATGGCACGCCACGACTAAAGGAAGATCTTTGTATAGATTTATACTGGACTTGGGGGATGGTATGTTTCTGGTTTATTTTTAAGGCCTCGTGAGCCCAAGTATTCACCAACAATGTTAATTTTACCTAATATCTGTTCAGGTTCCACCTGGCAACTGATGAGCTCTGTGGGGAGGTCCAGTCAAACGAACACATAATGTTCGACTGACCCGCTCTCGAGGGGACCAGAGCTGAGATCACCCTGGAGCTTAGAGGTCAAGGGAAAATTGATCACTCACAAGCGGCGAGTCAATATTGCGAGAGCCGCATTGTCGGACTGTGTGAAGTTCCTTGATGCAATTTCTGTGTTCAACCAGCATCAGTTTACAAAAGGAAAGACTACTGCCGCGCTGCTGTAGGAAGCTATTCTTCGGAACTGACTGGCCACCAGCCAATTAATTATAGCTCCAAGCACTGTAATATGGTAGACAGGTACTTGTTGTCACAGAGTGACCTAGGTCTGGCAGCGAATTGCTGTCTTTGATGAAATAAATTTTATTTATTGACAGATCATGAACTATAGTATAGACGGGGTATGCCTACCCCATTTAATTTAATAAATAACAAGTGAACGGTGGGACACGAAAGAATGTGCTGGTCTGCGCTACCCTTATTCCGTTCACACAGTTAGGTATGTTCTAGGAGCAGTTTAGCATTTGGTCGGATTTAGGGACTGTTTTTTTTACCAGCTTCTGAAGCAAATTTAATGTTTCATAAATTCCAGCTTTTGAAATTTTATTGCTAACTAGTTTAATCGACACCACCACACATTTTAATCGTCTCATCACCATAAACCGCTTTTTGATGACAGTGAATATCACTATAAATCCTTTTTTTCACTGTTAAAATTACATCTCTGTACGTTGTTTTAGATGCGTTGATATAGCAGGCGTACTCGACTCCATAACAATGACGATTGACAGAAAATGAGAAGGCATTGGTCAACCAGTTATGGAATGTTAGTAGTAAGTGAATGAATCTATAAAATAGCAACACTTTTCGCTTTGTATGACATTTTGTTCTTCCATTACATTTCAGTGTGAATTATACTTAGTCATCCCTCGTACATGCGTATGTATTACGTGTGAACTTACTACTAACATACATCCATCGGAAATTTTTTTTTAATATTATGGGACTTATTAATTTGTAAACGATGAGATTTATCAAAAAACCGGTAGGTGTTTTATTAAAACTAATGACCATTTTTCCCCATTATAAGGTGAATAATTTTAACACAATTTTTTTTTCGCGTGGTTAACGAAATGTAAAAAATTCAGGGTGTTTTCAGTTAGTGTTGTATGTTTTCCCCAAAAGAAAATACTTTAATTATATTATAAATAAATGTTTTAGTAAATTTAACAAATTTTTCCAAATTTCCATAATAATAAATATAAACAGTTTAAAGAAAATTTGTTCTCTGAAAAACATAATTTTGTTGTATGTTGAAACTAATTATTTTAGCAAATTCTTTTTCTTGAGAAGGCGTTCCTTTCATTTTTTCAAATGAAACATAACTCGAGTGTTGGGCCGCACCCCTATATGTTAGTGGTAACTTGTGTACAAAATTAACTACATTTATTTCCAGTATTCATTTCATAAATGAGTTAAATCATATTTCTTAACCATTTGCTTTAAATTCATTTGTGTTTAAACATTTTTTTTTAATAAAATAAAAAAATTGTGAGCATGCCAAAAATTTTATACAGCTTAAAAAATTCTATATTTTTTAATGTCCGCCCATGTGAAAAATCAAAGGTAATATATATCATCTTATTTTTTTTTAAATAAAAAATCTGTTCGAATAAAATAAAAGACTCCATTAATTTTCTAAATAAGTAATGAACTTAGATAAACAACAGAAGTAGCTATTGATTAAACGATATGATAAGATTAATATGTAACGGAGTATTAGCGAAGAACATTAATAATGTTTAATTTTTTTTTAATAACCATTATAATGAAACTGTTATATAACCGAGAATAAGTACTGTTACGTTTTACAATATCATAAATTCCAGTAACCGCAGTGGGGCGGATTAAATTGCCTGTGCTACCGTGTGGTCCTAAGCGGTAGAAAGATATACATTACATTAAATAGCGGAACAAAGGTTTAGTCAGAGTAGACATTTGTCTGTCAAGCTAAATAATCTGCATTCAGCACAAGACGTTAAAACATGACACGTGGGAGTTAAAAGGCGTAGGTCGTATTTTGTAGCGCCAGTCTGGTACGACTAACTGAAAATGCATGGAATTGGAGCTAATACATTGACGAGTAATAATAATAATATAGAACAGCAAGCTATACTTGTATTATCTGACTACAATACAGTACTGTTAAAGCAGTCGAACAAATTTTACATTTTATGAATTTCCCTTCTGCATATCAATTGGTGATAAAAATGAACATTTCAAAACGGATTTCTGTATCGAATGATACCTTCACTTTACTGTCCAATTCACTATTGAAATCGTGTCAAATAATACAAAAACTATCAAATGAAGAAACGGGATATAATATAGTTTTTAATATAAATACCATGTAAAATGTATTTATATATGAATATTTCTATATATTTAGACACTCCCTATTTCATTAAAGGTTATTAGAGTTTACTATCAAATACATACAATAATTTGGATTTTCTTTATATATATATATATATATCTGTGTGTGTGCGCGTGCGCGCGTGTGTGTGTGTTCTATTTATTCTTATTAAACGAGCACAATGTTACGCGTTATTTGTAATATAATTAATTAAAAATATAATTTCCTACTTTTCGAATAAATCAAAATTTCAATTTAATTACACAAACCAAAATTAATTTTCCGAAATACTTCTAGTTCTTTAACCTTCGAATAAAAAGATATATATATTCAGACTATTTTTTGCTCAAATATCTCGAACTCTTCTTCACGGCTGTGTTGAAGTTATTCATATATATTTCTTAAAATTAAATTATTTACAAATTTTTTTGCAAAAAATTATTTGTTTACTGAAAATTTAACGATGTTATTTTACGTCAAATCTAAAAAGTAATCGTTTGTGACATACATTTTTTTGTATTTTAAAATAATTTTTTTTAAAAATTAATAAAAATAAAATTGTATTTCCTTTTTTTAAATTAAAAACCATTAAATAACCTCTTATTTAATTTCGAATAATTTAATACGGGTTCATTTTGTCTTTAGATGAGAAATAAAGGAAAACATTTTTTTACAAGAAAAATTTCTATTAATTATTTTGAAATAAAACGTTAGTTAAAAATATAATCTAAGATTTTTTAAATAAATCAGTACTTAAATATAACAAAAAACAAAAAATAAATAAATGTTTTCAAACTGTAAAATGTATAAAATTAAAATTTCATAATTTTTTTTTTACTGCAAACGAAGCTGTTGCTAGACTTATGTTTTTGTAAACCTTTTTTATTTTAGTTACAGTAAATTTCCTGAATTTTCTTACCTATAAATAAATATATATATATTTAGACTATAGACAAGGTACGTTAACTCTTGAATAACTTTTCAACAGTTAAACATAGAAAAATTATATTTAGGTTATGCTCCTACCTTGAAACGATTTTTTTTTTCGAATATGACTATCACATTTAGTGGACCAAAAGAATAGCAACTGAAACATTTTAAATAGAAAGTGTAGAATTGTAAGAAATTAATTAAAAGTTGATTGAAAAAACAAACTTTTCTACCTAGAAATCTTACATCTACGACAATTCAAACCGAAATGGCGATGTTTAATGTTTTTCGTTGCTAGTTTCAAAAGTATTCTGTTATTTAGTACATTCAACAATAAAACATTAAAATATTAATATTTAGCAAACTTTGCTACCTCAAAACGATCTATTTTTAGATGTAAGACTTAAAATTGATTTAGATCGTCTCTATTTCTGTACTTTCTTTTCTTTTCTTTTTCTTTTTAGTCTCCGGAACTACCGTAAGGTATTACTTCAGAGGATAAATGAGGATGATATGTATCAATGTGAATGAAGTGTAGTCTTGTACAATCCCAGGTCAACCACTCCTTAGAAGTGTGCCAATATTTTGAGATTTTTGCAAATCTTAACGTTTCAACACCCTCTTAGACCAAATTATATAAAAAAAAGTTATAAAAATTTATTTTTATTGAATTAAGACTTATTGATACATTAAAATCTACTTTTGAAACTGTTTGTGAAAAGTATTAAACGACTGAATTTTGTTTTTTATTAGTCTATAAAATAATGTATCACAACTCTGCCCTTTCCATTTAAAAATTTTTTAGTTGTCCCTCATGTTAACTTCATTTTATGATGAATTCGTACCAAAAAATATATCCCATTTTGAGATAGGAGCGTTTGTTAAATTTCATTTATCTTAGTCTGACGAAAATTTATTTAATAGTTGCTATAAAATTTGAATTCTATAAAATAAACATTAACAAACTAAAACAAAGTTAAACAGGATCTACAAGAAATTCCGTTTTTTAAATGTCTTTTTATTCAGCATTATTTATAAATTACTTTACTTATTTATAAATTACTTTATAAATTATATTTATTTATAAATTACTTTACTATTACTCAGAGTAATATTGATTCCGTAAAAAAAAAAACACTATTCTTATCAGGGTTCTAAATTTTCAGAACAGTTTTACAAACTACTCAGTTTATTAAATTATTTCTTTCCTATAAAAAAGGATGTAAGTGAGTTTCTTTGTTTGTCAAATGTGCTCACGTTTTTATTTATTTTATTTGCAATTGTCGCAGGGCGTACAACAGTAGTGCGCTGGGGGCTACGCGCAGCGCAACTATTTATACTTCTTGATAGAATCGATTTATCGAAAATTATATTTAAAAAAAGAAAAACATTGGTGTTAAAGCTGTATTAAAAAAATTACAATTCAAGAAACAGCTAAAGATGTTCAGGATTTTAAAGATTTTCGTTGATAAAGTATTATTTTTGTTATTAGTACACTAAATTCAAAATATAGAAATATTTTCACAGTGGGCTTTAAGCCCGCATTTTTCCTACTAAATAGATTTGGAATAGTTAAATTAACAATAATTCTTAAAAATTACAATTATATGAAACAAAATGTTTTTCTTTCCCGGATACAACTATATTGCTGCAATGGCAAAAAAGGGAAAGTGTAGCGATATGCCAACATTTTGAGGTTTTTGCAAATCTTAAAGTTTCCAGAATCACTTAGTCCGAAATATATAAAAAAATTTATAGAAATTTCCGGAAGATATATATGTATGTATGTATATTGGTCTATATTTTGATTAATTTTCCGGAATCTTAACAGTTCTTTGAAAATGACTTAAAAAATTTGTTTATAAGTGGACATTGATTGCATTAAAGTTACTAGAAAATTAAAAAATGTCTTAATTTTTTATGTAGCGGTCGTATGAAATTGATTTTTTTTACGATGAAAAAGTTATTTAAAATTCTAAAGTCGATTATGGAATGAGGGATAGATGTTCAAATTCATAGAAATTAATTATTTCTAAACAGTTTTATTCTCATATTTCGAAAATTCGTTGTCGAAACAAGTTGAAATTTGGCAATAATATTTGTCTATACTTATTTCAGCTTTGACTTAATTTTCAATCCTATTGGACTAACACATGATTGAAATTAACTATTTTTTTTTAATCAAGGTTAGCCATCATGCTAACTGCTACACTAATTTACAACCAGGGTAAAAGAAAAGAAAAATTATGTATAAATGAATAGTAAATAAAATTAAAAAAATATTTCCAACTGTAAAAGAGTTGATTTATTAAATTCATTTCCTGTACTTTTCATGTAAAAAGTTGTAGTTGCATAGATGCACACAGATTTTCACAGAGCAAAGACATATATTTTTTGTAAAAAAAAAAAACTCTTGCATAATTCTGGGCAAGAAGACCGATTTTTCATTTTGACGTCCTCGCTATTTGCAGTCAGAAACGTACTGATTTTCAGAGTTCATCACACTACATACATTTGATTAACAAGTAGAGCCTATATACAAGCATCAAGTTTCAACTCGCTCACTATTGTGACTCGCTGTATAAGCGCGTATGAAAAGTACATCCATACAATGTCAACATAATTGAGGTTATGTTGTCTGTTTTCTTGTATGTTATGTTGTCGACTTTTAAGTGAATGCAAAAAAAAGTTAGTGCAACTAAAGAATTATTCAACCAATCTTCATCAAATATGCACATTCACACTTCATATAGACCACTACAGTATGTCTAAATTTCAATGAAATTGTCAACTAGTTCGAAAAATTTTCAAGCTACGAATTTTATTCATAGGCCTATATACATATATATATATA
>JAAAKQ030028995.1:0-17309 GCA_010016005.3 Zanna intricata
TTAACTCCTTTCAATGAATAATAATTTGAGTAAAAAAAATGATTAAAATATATTGATTGAAATTGATATGATTGAAAATATTAAGTAATTTCATATACTACAATTGCAAAGGACAAACGAAGTATGGAAAATATCGAAACAAAACCGGAAAAATTTAGGGACATTTAATGCCGAAAAAAAAAAGAATTTTTGGTTGGTATTTATTTGAATTGAAGCGTTCAATCGGTTGAACTTAAAAAAGATGAAAATCTGGAAATTAAATGAAAAAATAAGAAAATGAATACGAAAGCTTCCCAGACCGGTGACTAAAAAATAAATATCAACTCGGTCTTAAGGAATATTCAAACTCCCTACCGAAGAAAAAATCAAATGGCCAAATGACAAAAGAATTTCCCCTTTGATTTAATTCGATCACTTTACTTTTACTTTTTGGCATATCTTTCTGCTAACATTCTTGTGAGGTGTTGTTTATTATTCAAGTGATAAAAATCAAACAACTGTAAGCAACGAAATAAACATAAATTCGAAACTAATTGTACATAACGACTTCAACAAAGAACCCGCTAACAATTCGATTTCTAAGTAATCCATTACTTATAATAATGATGATGAAGGGGTACAACCTCTTTTTCCAGTATCGGCCGAACTTTCTCGGTCGATATTCGTTAGGCAAGGAACTTTTCGTATCGTTCAAGGTTACAGTAAAATACCAATGCGATAAAAGGTCTCTATGAACATTTTCCGGGTTTAACTTCAAATCTTTAGTTTATATAAACAACGGCTGTATATTGCTAATATTTTTTTGCTGTAGATCTGAATAGAGACCTTTAAAGATACGCCTTATGAAACGAGGTCGCTAATAATAATTCGATTGTCTCACGATTACCGAACTTTTTTCTTATTTTAACTCCGAACTCTTGAGTTTTAACTCTCTTGTTATCCACCAAAGTTTTATTCGGTGGAAATCCTCCGAAAAAACTTTTAAACCTGAAAGTAAACCTTTTGTAACTGAGGGTTACGTCCCCAGCGTGAATTCCGTAATTTTCCAATGTAAGTTTAGGAGATAACATATCAAGGAAAAAAATTAAAGCGGTTATGTCCTATTTCAGTAACGCTCACATTTTAATTTAAGGAAAAAAAATGTTTCTGATGATTCCGAATAAAGAATATATTACTACTTTGGAGCCAGTAAAACCGTGCTATTAAGAGTCGTGTGTGTAATCGGGATAATCTAGGCTTAACTGGATATTTTTACTGGTTAAACGTTCTAAAAGCAAGACTTAGCCGTATCTCAAAGCTAAATTTTAACAGGTATTTATTAAATCGACCTGGCTTTGCAAATCTAATGTATGATACTCTTAGAAAAGCACTATTGTATAATCACAATAAGTGGCATGACTGCCGATAAGCTTTGATTTAAAAAGTAATTAAACGGTTTAATAAATTTTAAGCAGCTTTAAACATTCCCAAAGATTATATAAATGTAAAAAAAATTACACAATTTATGTTAATGATTTATATTAATAATAAACAAAAACATAAAATTTAGAAGAAGATAATAAAAAACCGCGTAACTTTTCAGATATGAAGGAGAATATGTTTTCAGAAATCTTCCAAAAATCAAAACAGTAAATAAAACCACCGAATCACCAAAATATAGAATCAAATTACAAGGTTTTGTAAAAAAATTATCGGTTTTAGAAAAATAGCTCGTAATAATTAAATTGTTCCAAGACGTTATTTTAATAAATTTCGCTTGTCGACCAAAACGCATAAAAAATTTTTTAATCGATCTCAAATCTTTAGTGTAGTATAAAATTAAAAAGTAAAAAAAAATTCAAAAATTCATTATTAGGGGTACAGTTTCCGATCAAATATTATGATCTATGACGAGCGGGATAAAGAATGCATGAAAGAAGTACAGTAGCCGGACGTAAAGGCGAGCTTCGATGATCCAGCATGCACGTCACTGCTACACTATTGTCCTCTGTAATATCTGCACAAACTGATTAGTCATTTCTTAATAGCTTAAATATGATGAATCTGTTGTTACGAAGCAATGTACTTTTGTGTGTTTACAGAATTAAGAAAGTGCTGGACTTCGTGGCGCGAGCGGTAACGTCTCGGCCTTTCATCCGGAGGTCCCGGGTTCGAATCCCGGTCAGGCATGGCATTTTCAGACACGCTACAAATCATTCATCTCATCCTCTGAAGCAAGGTCTAACGGTGGTCCGGGAGGTAAAAAAAAAAAGGATTAAGAACATGACATGAGGATTAAGGACATGTTTCAAATACAAAACAATTATTTTCTATTTTATTTTTGTTTCTCTTTTGCTTTTTCATGTATATAAAGTTTAGTTCTGTGGTTCTGCCTCTCTGTACGGGTTTTTTTTTCGGTGCGTGTTATGTATTTTGTTACATAGTCAACTAATGTACGATAAGATATTTTGTAAAAAAAAAATTTATAGAAATACTTCTTTCACAAGCGAATAGTTATGGCTGAAGATTAAGGTTAGAAGACTGGCGCCGAAATTGTGAACAACGTATGATTTCATGAAGAAATAATTTTTAGCTCTAGGGAAATTGAAAAATGACAAGCATTTAATTATTATACAGAAGTGTGAAGAAAGAACTGCAGCGGCCTGTGGTATTTCCAGGACTCAGACTCCACATTTCGGGGCAACGAGCTAGCATCCACGCTGTCGTCGCAGGGATTAGTGGTACTCAACACACCACAACTCCTAACGTTCATTGGTAAGGGGAATGGCTCGGTTCTGGATGTGACTGCAGTCACGGAGACCTTTGCTGACAGGATCACTGAGTGGCAGATCCTGGAAGACGAGTTTGCAGTGACCACTTAGCCATCACCTTCTCGGTGAAAACTGCCAGACAACGCCATGAACGACAATCATTGTGGAGACCCAGCTAGGAGGTCACCTTCCGCATTGCTAATACAGTATATGAGGATATTGGACCCGTGCAGCCACTTAGCCCGGATCGTTTGATGGCCGCCCTTGTGGAGAGGTGCCGAGAGGAGTCCACACCTAAAAGAAGAAGGAGAAGGAATGTCTACTGGTGGATGCCGAAAATAGCCGACTTGCGAAGGGAAGGTCTGAGAAGAAGAAGAGAACTTCTCCGAGCAAGGAAAGGAGGCAGGGATCCCTCTGCTCAGGTGGTAGAAGACCACAGGACGGCATGGCGCAGGCTTCGAGAGGAGATTAAAACCTCCAAACAAAACGCCTGGAAGTGTCTTGTAGAGGAACTGGACTCCAATCCCTGGGGGAAGGCATACCAGATCGTTACTAAGCGGTTTGGTCGACGCCTCTCCAGGCTCTCAAGAGAACAGACGCTGCGGGCTATTTTGTCCCTGTTCATCGTCGATGCAGAAGATAGAGAAGAAGTGGATGGTGGAGAAGCCACCATGTTCTCCATTGACTAGCTACTGTGGGCAACTGGAAGGGTCAACCCGAAGAAGAGCCCTGGTCCGAAAGGAGTTCCTGGGTCGGTTACCCGCTGCCTCGTGGAACGACATTTCTGGCTTGTCCTCGACGTGATGAACGAGGTTCTCAGGAATGGAGATTTCCCGGAGTGCTGGAAGGTTGGAAGGCTAGTCCTGCTGCCCAAATCTGGTCAACCGCCAGGGGCGGGCAAGTTCAGGCCACTATGCCTCATCAGCACTCTTGGGAAAGTGTACGAACGGATGCTCGCTGTGCGACTCCAAGAAGAAATAGAGGATCGGGGTGGACTTTCTCCACTTCAGTTTGAGTTCCAACGAGGGAGGTCCACCTCCCTCGTTGTTGACTGTCCAACATATTCGAACATGGGCCAGGGATACGGCAGCGGGCACACCTGGTGACGCCGCAAGATTCCGCTACTGATCCTCCTCGATGTCCAGAATGCTTTCAACAGCGTCCCCTGTAAATACGTTATGGATGAATTACGCGCCAGGGGGATTAGCAATTACCTCCTGACGGTAATTAATAACTACCTGCATAACAGGACCCTCACTACTGATACCAAGGAGGGCCCTATTGAATTCAGCATGCATGGTGGGGTGCCACAGAGTTCTGTCCTGGGTCCTCTGTTTTGGAATATCGCGTACGACGGCCTGCTAAGGATCAACTATCCAGAAGATGTACGGCTGGTCGCGTACGCAGATAACCTAGCCCTGTCGGTATCTGGGCACACCGAAGAGGAAGTGGAGGGTACAGCCAACATCGCAGTCCAACAGGCTAGTGAATGGCTTCGCGGGCATGGTTTGAGGCTGGCCCCCGAGAAGACGGCCATGCTGGCCATGGTCGGACGACAAGGGGTCAGACCAATACGTGTCAAAGTCAACGGACACGTTGTCACGGACTCCAAGGAGGTCAATTACCTTGGAGTCTGGTTGGAACGATTCGCGAGGTTATCCACTCACGCCAAAAAGATGAGGGACAAAGCGGAAAAGTCGCTGGCAAACCTAGGAAGGATACTGAAGAACCTGGACGGACCAAGGGCAGGCAAGAGGAGGCTGCTGCTCTCGGTTACTACGTCGATAATACTGTATGCAGTACCAGTATGGTACGACGCCCTGGAGATTAAGAGGAATGAGGCAAGATACACCTCGGTTCAACGCAGGGCTGCGTTGAAGATCTCCTAAGCATACCGGAATGTGTCAGCGGAAGCCGCTGAAGTAATAGTAGGTGTCTCTCCGATCAAGCTCCGAACCCTCGAGATGAAGAGGAAGCACGAGGGCGTACTCCTGACGATCGCCAAGCAAATGCTGCTAGAGGAATGGCAGGCAGCATGGAAACGAAGGGAGAAGGGGGCCTGGACACGTAGGCTCATCCCGAGGATCGAGCTGTGGATCTGGAGGGGGTACGGTGAGGTTAGTTACTACCTCACTCAGCTTCTTTCCGGCCACGGGGAATTCGGGACCTACCTGTTCAGGTTCCGAAGAAGAGAAGATTCCGCATACCAGTACTGCGGAGCGGAAGACTCGCCGGAGCATGTCTTCTTCCGGTGTCAGAGATGGGAGGGGACCAGGAGAATCCTGGGCCTCCATTGGTTAACTCCTGACACTGTCGTAGGATACATGCTCCAAGGTAACAGGCAGTGGAACGAAGTTTCCACGCTGGCGACCAGGATCCTAAGTATCAAGAAACGCAAGACAGAGACAAGGGCGCCTAACTTACCGACGAGCAGCAGTCCCTGATCTCTAGGATAAGGATTTATTATTGTGTTGTCCGGCCCCTAGATTAGGATTATGGATTGTATGTACTAGGATTAAGGATGTTATTATAAGTCTTGACCCAAACTACCCTCCCTCCTTCCCGCCGGCCGGGAATGTATAGGTTAAGGGATGGGTGATAGCGGTGCTCCCAAGTTGACTGGCAGTGCGCGTCCAGGATGTCTCATCCCCATGTGGTCATAATGCCCTATGATCACATGAGGGCAAACAAGAAAACGTAGACATAGGTTATAAATAATACGTTAGGATATAAGTAAATTAAAAAAAATAATAAAAAATATCAGAAACAAATAAATTAAAATATATATATATATATATAAGAGGGTTGCAGGCGTAAGGTAGGTTAGAAATAGGATTAGGTAAAAAAAAAAATATATATATATACATATATGAGGGTGTCAGGCGTCAGTAGGCTTAGGATATTTTTAATAGAGGGTCAACAGGAGGAAGTAGGATTAGGTTTAGGGTAATAGAGGGTGTTATGGTGTAAAACAAAAAAAAAAAATAACAACAAAAAAAAACGGGTAAACAGGACGAAACATGGCGACGGCTAGGGCATGGGAGGCAGCCTGATTGCAGAGGATTCCTTGGTCCAGGACACACGCAAGAGTGTACTGGGTCGGGGTACTTCCGATGAAGCATTCGGGCCTCTCACAGGTTTGAGAGTTCGCGAGCTGGTGGGGGAGGGGATTTTTTAAATGCCCTTGCATTTAAACTCGTGCATTTTTAAATGCGCATGCCACTCCTTTAGGCTAGGTGTAGGGCGGGAAGGGCAGTCTCTTGAAGGAGGAACGTGTCGGCTTCTCACAAGCGGGGAGTCGACACGCTCTAACGATCCCAAGAGGACCCCGAAGGGGGATCCGCTGCAGGAGCCCAGCAGGATGGCAGTAGGTTGGGTAATCTGCTGCCACGACCCCCAGGGCTGGCTGATGTTATGCCGAGAGGCGATTCCGGCCGCCCTTGGGATGAAGGGAGAGATATTTTAGTGGGTGAGAGCCCCACACTGTCATCTGTGCGGGCAGATTTTGGCTCGTAGAACTTTGTCCTCCTCCTCCTACGAAAAAAAAACCTTCCTTCTGAGTCTGTAGCAGTTACTGACAATGCTTCGTATCGTAATACCCTTTCTGAAAAACTTCCAATGTCATCAAGCAAGAAACAAGACATGACTGCTTGGATACGGAAACATCATATTCCACTTACGTTTCAATTGCTTAAAAGACAATTGTATGAACTAAAGTTATCGAAAGTGATACAGATTTGACGTATTTTGGGAAGAAGTGGGCATCAAATTCTGCGGCTTCTACCTTACCGTTCTGATTTAAATCCATCCAAATGGTATGATGAGAGTTAAAACAACATGTTGTGAGTCACAATATAACGTTTAAGATGTCAGAAGTGCAGAAACTGTGTAACGATAAAATGAATTGGATGAGCGACGAATACTGGAATCTTTACACCGGAAATCTTACAATGTAAAGGTTAACAAAATCGAAGATGAATATTGAAGCCAAGGATCGTTAATAGATGTCTGACAGAATCTTTCATTGCCTCTATATGTAGTGACAGCGATAATAGTAAAATTACACTGAAGACAGTGACTACAGCGAGTAAATCGTTCTAAGTGAGGAATTAAACGGATAGTTCATTTTCAAGTAATTAAAGTTACAGTAATAATCATCTATCACAATATTACCATATAATTAGTAATAGGTAATATTTTGTTATCCGTTTTACATTTTATAATCTACGGTACAAAATTAGCCGACTGTATTTAATTTCAAAATTTCTGCATTCATTTATTAAAAAGAGAACAATTGTTTGGTAAGGAGGATTACTAAGAGCGAGGAGCATGGTTCTACGACGGGTAGTAATCGTCGCCAATCAAGCTCGCCGTTACTTGGTGGCAAATGTACAGACCAACGATATATTTTTCACTTGATTTGTTATGAAGTGAATATACGCGTACAAAAGACAAGACGACGCAAGCCAATTCAAAATAGGCATCGCATTCATTTTTTGGAAAAAATATTCTCTACGATAATTTTTTACGAAATTATTAAAAAGGCCAAAACACAACTGCAAGCAATAAAATCTGTTTATAGAAATAGTTTTAATATTAATTTAGTTTAATCTCTTCGTTTCCTAGGTGATGCATAGCAAGATGATGAATATAAAATCCGTGCAGCGGTTTAAGCTTATACAGTATTAAAGGTTTTATGAGAATAAATGATACGTTTTTTAAGTTGATACAAATAACTTCAATAATTACAGAAGAATAGGATTCAGAGTCAATGCGGTTAAATTTAAGAAAATTCCGAATTGAGTTAATTCCGATATCGTTTTTACTGAAAAAAAAATCTTGGGTTAAAATGTGATTAATGCACAAAATTCATCGGAATATATAAAAATTTGGCCTCTACATAAAAAAAAAGCATGTATTAAGGAATTAAGTAAAAATCGATAGAGAAGAAATAAAATTTTATGAAGATATACAGATTGTTAAAATGTAATAAATACGTAAAAATTAGTATATTTTATACCGATTCAAATTTTCATTAAATGTTCCTTCGTAACATAAGAGTTTATTTTTAATTTTAAAAACGCAGACGAAGAGACTTGAATATTTTACCAAATTTAATTTTTATTCCAGACAACATCGCTCTTAGAGTTATAACTTTTTACTTTACGTTTTGTTATCATTTTTTAGCGATACTTAATCTACTTTTAGCGAATAACGATGACGCGTTATCGGAAAACAGTCTGATTTATCGTGAATTCCCAAAAGAGTGTCGTTTTATTATGTTTAGAAAATTCAAAGGTTACGCTCTAAAAAATAACGGGCATGAAGCGTTATCGTATTGTTGAAACTAAAATCTAGCAGAGCTTATTGTCGGTAACGTTCATTTTATGTAAATCTTGAACTTTTTTTTTACTTTTTAAAATTAGACGGTAGCGGTTTTGACTCCTTTGTAAAAAAAAAAAAAAAAGAAAAAAAAAAAAAAAACCAAGAATTCTTTTTAATGTCTTACCGGCAATGTAACTTACATTGGTGTTAATCTGTCTTACAAAGATAAAAAAAAAAAAAACAAAGCTATAAAACAAAGAAGATAAAGCAACTATACAAACAATTTTCGAATCGGGGGCGTAAAATGATTCTAAAAATATTTCGATAAATGCCAAAAATTAATCGATAAATAAGCCAATGTGTGTTTAACGTTCTTATGGAAAAAATATTATCGGTGTATCACATTATGAAATAAATAAACTACAACTACGACTAGGTATAATTAGACTTCAATTTATCTTGTTTTTATTGGACGTTATGCCCGCATAATGGGAGAGTGATTTAAACCGACAATATTTCATTCGTTCTGTATATTTAATAATACAAGAGCTAAACGGATAAATTTCTTTAACGTACTTTAATTAGTTGAACCGCATCGTAAAAACCTGTGTGAAATTTCATATGCGTTACAAAAGCATATGACTTCGATTAAAGCAAATACTACATTAAGAAATCTACAATTTTAAAACGATTTAATATTTATTAATAATTATTTTAGAACAAGAAAAATAACCGTTTTAGTTTTACAAACTGTTTTGTAACTAGGCATCCGCGATGTCTGTTTGTACTTTACACGAACGTTTATCCGTGTGTTCAATTAGAATTGTATACGCCCACAATGGCTCGAAACCGACAGAAAAATTTGAAATAGTCTGAAATATACTTCTGATAATATATTACAAAAAACTGTACCCCGATTAATATTTTGTGCCTCTTCGGTCGAATAATATTCCCGGCATTAGAAAATTACAAAGATATTTCCACAAATAATAAGTTAGTTTTTTAAAAATAATTCATAAAAAATATTAAAGATTAGATACACTTATTTGTTACAAATTATACCCACGACTTCTTATTTCTAAAGCATAAAAACAAAATGATTTTACAACAATGGAAAACAAGGAGGTACAGTCGTTTTAAAAGTCAACTGAAACAAAAACTATTCCTAGGCGCATATTATTTGCCACGGCCTCTATCTTCCATTAATGTACAATGATTAAAACAAATAAAACAGCATGACATTTAACAAACCGTAAAATCAAAAATAAATGTGAACGTTAAAATATACATAACGATAGTTACTGTGCATCGAGATTCTATTACTTGAAACCTTTGTTGACCTTTTTTTATTCGAAACGAAATAAAACCGATGAAAACGTCGTATCAATGATTACAGCCGCTGTTCCCGTCCGATATTTTATCCTCCACAAAATGGAAAATCGATCATGTAGATAATTTTGTGCATCATTATACAAAAGCGACCGACCATCACAAACCGTCGGCTAAATCCATCGCAAATATGGCGTAGGATGTACATTTAAATCGTAATTTGCTAATTATCCTGTAGAAACCTTGTTATTTCATTTTAATACACAGAAAAAACAGTTGTTAAAATTACAGATGTTATATTCACCCAGATCGAATCTATAAAAATAGCTACGTTTAACGCACGGGAAACGTGTATCACTCATAAAAGATAAAAACGGGAATTAATTCAGAGACTATCACCACACTTTTCTCAATCTATGTTATATTATTAATCGTTCTATAACTCGGGCTACCTCGGTAATCTTCTCTCGGTAACTTTGAATCAAAAACCTCTTCTGAGGTAACCTGTCATTGAGGTCTACGTAATTGTGACCTCTAATAGTAATAAAAAAAATAAATTTTCTTAACAAAAAAAATTAAATTATATTTGATACTCAAACTAAATTCAATTAAATTCCGGTAAACATTTCGTATAGATATCCCCTTTATTTCGGCCGACAAAAGTAATAAGATGATTAATTAAATTTTACATCCAAAAAAATTATATATAATGCACAGCCACTTAATCAATTAAATATTTTTCTTTCAAAAACATCTCTGTGATGGATCTCGTGTGACCATTCGCTACGGTTTGAGAAAGAATATGTTGCCGATACAAAGTTACAAGGTATCTTCTGTTTTACAGTGGCGCTTTCACCCTTTTGTTTTAAGCGGGTGGGATCAGACGGATTCCATGTAAGCAAATTATGTAATTTAGTCATCTACAACCACAGGTTAGTGTACCAGAGACGGGCCAGTGGATTCTTCATATAAGTTTGAACTCGGTAATTTCCTATTTCAAAAGGAAAAAACATCCGGTAACGCGCACGCAATTCAGTACCTTTGTTCACGTTTTTAGGTGTCGGTACAGAATCGAGATCCTTTGCAGATCGACCGTTCTTTTTAACAACTCGGTATTTTTCATTATCCTCGAATCCTATTTGACGATACAAGCAATACAGAAATTCTAGCTATATCTTCTTATATCATTTCTGTCTACAAATCGCTAAGTAAACTTCTTTTCAAGTAACTCGATAAGCATCGCGTCTTTGACATTAAAGCGTGTTAAGTTTGAGTATATCACTTCTATCTATTATTAATTAATGTCTATACGATTAAATAGTTTCTTAAGTATGGTTTTATTTAGCTTAATTACGATTCTGACCTATATACCTTTATAAAATAACCTCGATCGGGATGAAAGATTTTCAGTTTGGCCAACAATTTCTTTTAGCAAAGAGAAAACAATTTAAACTTTTGAGGCTTTAGATATTTTTCCTAGAAATTATATACCATTAGGTTCACTTTCAATTTTTTTGAAATTTGAGATATAACTTATTTAGGACTTCAGTTATTCGTTACGATTGAAATTATTTGGCGGCAACGCCTTTTACCCGAGTTACGTCCCTCGTAAGTTACAGAATACTCTCACAAAAAATTTCGTAATTCAGTACTATACAAGGGTAATATACATTATTTTCGGACTAAAAATTCGGTTAAGTTTCTTAATTAGATTAAAAATGAGAGTAGATTCTCTTAAAAATAGATTAAATTTGAAAAGTTTAGGTGCAAGTTAGGTCATTTTAGGTTGAGTTAAATGCAAAAAAAAAAATAACTTTGTTTAAATATAATTCAATTGAGTTTAGTTAGGCTTAGGTCAAGATTATTTCGGTTCGGCGACTAACAATTCCGTGTACTGAACTTCGTATGATAACAACATAACCTAACCAAACATTTTTAACGCACACTAATCTCGTCTAATTAGTTTTACATATTAAATTGGACGATTGGAAGGTTGAGTCCATAATTATATACAATAAAAAATTATTTAATAATAAAAATATAATAATGTAAATGTATAGTATACTTGTACAGGGCTGAATTAGAAACTTTTTGTTAACAGTACCGTACTGTGTAACTTACAAGGGATATAAGTTACACCCTTACGCCATTTGACTAAGTTACAATGTAAGTTTCGCCATTCCAATGAAAGACGTTTCCGACGAATAATTTCGATTGTAACGAATAACGTAAGTCCAAAACAAGATATTCCAAATCGTTTCCTAACTGTATATAATTATGTTTTTCCTAGAAGTGGAACCAAATGGGGTCAGGATTCATAAAAATTCATCACATATTTTTAAACTTCGATTAGAAGAACACCCAATTAAATTAAATATTCATTAAAACAACTTGAAAACACGGCAACCACTGAACTGTTTGTTAATAAGATGTCTGCTTACAAGAGATAAGGAAAAACGTAGTAATTTTTTCATTTCAAAACGTAGTATCGTTCAATTGTTATACCCTGAACAAAATATTTTCAATCTATATTTAGTCCCTGTTACTGTTTTATCTACTTATAATTAAGACTTACCTGCTGTAAACAAACGTTTCAAATAATAATAAAATATGCAAAAAAACTAGTTGCATACATTCCTTGCTTAATATTTTATCATCATATTCCTTCATGCACATTAGCGATTTGCTTTATAAGGTTATAAAGCAAATCGCTAAGCTTACATCAGTTTATCTTTCTATAAACTGATTTATAATATACTTTTAAAAAATTAAGCAAAAATATTAAATAAAGATTACCATCCATGTCTTATTTTAAATAAATATAAGATCTTCCCAAAACGTCTTATCATAACCCTTCTGGTTCAATGTTACATAACCTCTACAACTAAAATATATATACATTTTATACATGACTGAGGATAAATAAGTTTTCAGGGAGATGCAGCTCGTCGACACTGTGCACGATATAATTTGTTTTCCGTTACTTTATCGAATGTTGGCTTAATTTACACTAAGAATTACAAATTTTAGAAAAAAAAACAAACTAAAATAAGAAGACGTAAAATGAAATACATATTTTTTTTAAATAAATAACTAAACAGAATTTTTTTAAATTTTATTTCCCCATTCAGTTGATATGTACATATGACGGAATAATCGTATAATGACACTAATCGGTATCATTCTCTCCAAAAGTACTGATGTTCGTTATAAAACAGTTCTTATGATGAACAAGAGTACCGGGTTTCAGTTGTGGAGCTGAATATCACCGGCATTTCGGCGGGATCGGCGTGCAAAAATACAGCTAAACAAAGGATAAGGTAATCGACCTCTTCGTTTTTACCATTAATTAAGCCTGTCGCAGCACACTCTCTGCTCCTAATTAACGGGTATACAGTTTGCGGGAGTAAGCGACTCCTAGTTTTAAGTCGTCTGAAACCGTTCGATTCTGGCGTCAGACGTACATGCACGTATGCATGAATTTTTATTAAAAAGGATTTTATAAACAATATTTTTAACGTAAGAAGTAAAGAGTTTCGAATCCACCAGTAAATTATTTATATAGTCTACCGATAAATATTTTTGTACGCATTTCAGTATATTTCTATCGTAATTTCGACTTTGTTTAAACGACGACGACTTTGACTAATCAGTCGTTTATTATTTGTATAAACGACTGATTAGACTCTTCAAGAGGGTAAATCGAAATACTCTCCTTTTTGCAGTCATTATCAAAAAAGTTATTTCATTATTATTATTAGACTAAAAGTAAAGATTATTAAACGTTTATTAACGGAAAAGAGTATTTTCATTATTACCGAGGAATTACTAAAGACGATAAATGAAAACCGCAGAGACTTCGTTAAAAGAGTTGTTCGAATTTTCCCCTCTCGATCTCTTTAAAAGTACATCAATTCTATTATAAAATTAATAAAGTAATACATCATCGAAAAATATCTATCGCGGGACGAATGTCGTCAGTATTACTCTAATGCAATAAAATATCATTTAGTGTACCGTTTAAGCTGTCTGATCCAGCAATAGAATTGTTAGATTGTTAGAGATAAAATTGTCAGATCTGCGGTCATAGAACTACTTTGAAGGGCACTTAAATGTTATCTTATTTAAAAATTTTTAAATTAAAAAATAATTTTATTAAATCTGTGCCAAATATGAAACAAAATATTACAACATACATCCAGATCTTCATATCATTAAATGTATAGATAGATCTACATATCTGTATATACTAACAAAACTTTGTAGTTAAAAAAAAATGTTACCGTTTAAAAAGAAATAATTTCTACAACAACGTTATCTTTAAGGAACCAGTCGTTATACGGAAGCTAAATTAATAAAAAGATTACTTAATAATGAAAAAAAAATTAAAACATGAATAAAAGAGCACAAGAGAAATTTTATTCCACAATGAATTCCGTTCTATAGATTGCTATCCTTTTAGAAATGCAGCAACGAAACGGAGCTTGTAATATAAATATAATTAACAATATTACAACTTCGTAATAAGGTGTAACATGTTTCCACAATTCCATTCCCGGTAAGTTTCTTGACCAACTTGCGTTCCTTTTAAGCGTCTAAGACTACTTTTTACGATCTAATATACAAGGATTCTTTTTACTTTTCTCACCTGTTTACAAAAAAGCATCATACAAATGTTCCGCTTATCGTACAGTCGACAGTAAAATCAATATGCTAGATGCTAGTTATAGGTTGGCTGACGCTAAATTATTTAAACATAAATTACTTTACAAAGAACGCCGAAAACGTACTCGATAAGGTCTGTAAGTTACGCTGACTAAATATTTTCACATTTAGAGTATTCGCGTCCATTTTTAAGATTTCAATAAAAGACATAATTTTGGGTGACAATAAAAAAAATACTACGCTAAAGATGCTATAAATCTGTAATGCTACATTATTTCTAACCGAACGGAATAATTTAAACTTTGTTGTTAATAATAAAAAATAAATAAATATATTAGCAGCATATTTCTCACTTATCCTTAATATTTTAATCTGTTTTACTGCAAAATAAATATATAATTATAGATGTTCACGTATATTCCCGCACGCACAAAACTTGTACTCATTGATAGTATATAAATGGGCTAAATAGATTAGTGCAGTTATATTTGACATACAGGCCTATATTTTATTTAATATGTATTAACGTACTCGCTACGATATTCTGCTGTATTATGAACTTTAAAATTAGAAAAATAATCGACTGTAGAAAATAACGAACACTAAAAGTGTTAAAATTACCAGTTTTATAAATAAATATGAATATTTTTTTTTCTTGATAGTATAAAAAATTGTTTAATTTTAGAAACAGCGGATGTTTTAGGATGAAACTAATTTTGGTATTAATTTGAATAGTAAGATGGCCGGTTACTCGTAGGACAGTATTTAAAAAAAAAACATTCATGCGATAGACCTTTCTTTCAAAAAAAAAACATCGGTAGCGAATTAATCATCGTAAAATTTAAATGAAAATAGGTTTAATGAAACTATTTTACAAGGATTAATCGCCTTAATTAAACTAAGATATTTAAGTCGGTTATTTATAGCATCGGGTACAGATTTGTGCTTGCGTGAACGCTTGTATGGGTCGGCGAGTACGATAAAACTAACCTTAAAAATGTTGCAGATACAAGTACAGTTGTCACCATTGTTCTTCAGTTGCCTATGAAAATTTTCGAGGAATTATCCGGTAAGAAAATAAAGTTTCAATAGATATTAATACCGCGATCGCACAGTAGGACATTCACTCCGGTTCCGCTAAAGAAGAAAGGGAAAACAGAAAGAGACGGCGCGGAAGGCTAACTAAATACTGAGCGGACTGACTGACGACCGGCAGCGCGGTAGCGAGCCGCTTTTGGCATACGACGGACTCGGTAGCACTCGACTGCGGGGACCCGTGCTGTATTGTAACATCTCGGCCCCCGACCGTACTTCCGTTCTGTACAAACATCCCGCACCGTCGGTCAACGATTCACTCCGCTGTTACGGCCGGCTTTTCGATAGAAACGTCTAAAAATAATGATTTCTCGTTTTCAATCGCAACAGAAAATACGTGCATACAAGCGGGAGTACTATACGTCGTACTCATAGATCTAAACTGCACGGCCTATGCGATAATTATAAAAACGAATGAAGTCGATATTTAGGTAAATTACAACCTTTCTCCCACGTTTAAAATAGCGGCCTTTTGAAAATTTTCTTTATGTAAATTTTTTTTAAATTATATATTTTTTTAATGAATATTTTACAGCCGGTTTGAATTTTACGCAAAATATCTGATATTCAAAAAAAGCTCTAAAGTTATACGCGATCGTATGAAATACCGGTGACGAAAGATGAAAATTCATTTCACAAATCTTTACATTTATTTTTAAGGCAAATTAATTTCTTTGGAAGAATGAAAAAGGTTATTAAAGTTTCAGAAATTCCATTAATAGCCGATTAAATGATTAAAGTATTAAGAAAAAAAAAATATGGTATAAACCTTTAAGGAAAAAGGCATTTTAGCTCTCCCTAGTTTAAAATATATTCTAAAAATTCTTTATGTTTACCACAGACAGCGACCGCATATAACACATTTTTTTCACAATAAACCGTCGAAGTTATTTTCTGTTACCTAAGAGGCAGGAATTGTAAAGGTTCTCGAGCACGGATCTGTCGGAAGTATACCCGAAATACATCGTGAAGGAAGGGATCGATGACAACAAGCAAGGGAACGTAAAAATAGGCGATCCGCCCAAGGATATCTTTACTGAGGTCGGGGCGGGGCACAGCAGAATACAGATACGCAATCGGCTTACACCTATCCTGCAACAAACTGATTTTCATCTCGATAATTAACAGCCTCTTGAGAATAACTAGGGCTTCCCCAAGGAGGTACTTTCGCATGTTTTCATAAACTTTTGCCGTAAAGAAATCTTATCCGATCATTCTATTTCCAGAGTTATTTCTATTCAACTTTAAACTGTTTTTATCCGGAAAATTTGTTAAACCGACTCGTGTCAAAAAACTTTCACCTTTTGCGAGTATTTACGCTTTTAATGGTCTTTTGTTGTAGAAGTTTTAATCGTCTTTTGAATTTAATTTAAGCCACAGAACAATATCATCTGAAACTCTGAATCAATCCCATTCCGAAAATTTTTACAATCGATTGGTTTTAATCGATAATTTATTTTAAAATTCTCTCAATTCGGCGATACCGAGTCATATAACCCATAAAATTAATTTTTTAAATAGGTGTCCTTTAATTAATCACAAATAACTTAGGATTTAGCGGATGTTTTCCTTGAAACCTTCTGTTCATTAATCGAGGTCTGTCGGCTTTTACTATTAAACTGTTTAAAACTAGCGTAGTTTTTCTGTCAGAGGGCGTAACTGATGAAATCTAATACCGGAGTTTTACAATATTCCGTAACTAATAAATTTTTTCTGTTTTATTTCTATTACTAGATGGGAATCCGAAAATCTAACCGTTTATCTCGACCTACGATATGAAAAGCTGTTATTTCTTCTGACGATCGATTAGGACCGTTCCGAGGTACAAAAGTGAAGGAAATTAATTTTCTAATATCGGCAAACCGCGCTTGTAGATCGTTATTTACTGCTTATATGCATTTCAAAATCATAAGATCGGTCTAATTCTTTTTACAACAAATCTAGAATGTGTTTTTGAATCCTTTCGAATTTACAGACCGAATTAATAAACAATTATTTTATTAGAAAGGAATAAGGATTTTTTTATAAAACATTTTTTTTTTTTTTTTTTTTTTTTTTTTTTTTTTTTTTTTCCCCTCGGCCCCCCTTTTTGGTTTTTTTTTTAGGGGGGGGGTGGAGGGAATGTGGGGGGGTGGGAAAATGGCC
>JAAAKQ030029006.1:0-17308 GCA_010016005.3 Zanna intricata
TTTATTGGAAACTTTTTTCTTATTTTTAGATATAGAATCCGTTTCCGAGAGATTGCCATGCAGTTTTGATACACCCTATATATATATATATACACATGTACACACCTAAGCACAAAATTGTTAGGCTGAAAAATCTCTAAACTACATCAATTTCCAGTGAAATTTGGATATGATGATTTAAAATTTGTTGGGTCGTTCTTGAGCGATCAGGATTAGCGATTCTCGGTCAGACAACTTCTGAGTCTGAATATTTTTATAGTTACTCTGGGACTTTGGTGAGATCCATTTAAAAAACAAGAACTAATGGAAATACTGTTTTGCGCGTAATATTACATTTTTATTCAGGATTTTTAAAATGCAATTCATATTCTAAAATCATTCTTATTTATTTAATAAAATGAGTTTGAACGTACGAAAATCCAGTGTTAAGGATTATAGATGTAGCGAAACCTCCTTTCTGACAAGTTGTTGTACTTGCCAGAGTGACCGCTAGCGACCCACCTCGGTATAAGATATAAATAATGAAGTTTTATATAGGTGCAAGTATTACTTGTCAAGTTAGGTGTAATTTTGGGTAGAGCAGAACATTTAAATTAAGTTAACATTTATTTTTAAAGTGTAAAATCCGTTAGAAAATTATATTTCGCGATTTTTTATGCAATAAAATTGTAACATCAGTATTTTTTTTTTATATTAACGAAAAGTTTATTTTGTAAAAGCCTGACTATATTATTTGTGCTTTTAGTGGTTAAAAAAACTAAAACAGTAAACTTTTGAATGTTGGAATATATTATTTATACACGGCTATATATGTTAATACGATAATTAAGCATATTATCTTAATAGTTTGCGTTCAGACATTAAATTTATCGTAATTTTTTATTGATTTTTTTTAAAATTATTTTTTAAAATCTAACTACGTGTGGAAAGTTAGAGGTTCAAACCATTTTACGTTGCCCAATTATAATTAAATACCCCTCATCACGATCCAAAGCAACTAGCAACAACAATATGTTATAAGTGTGATCAAAATATAATCTTAGAAGTCTTTAAGGGGGCATCATTAATAATTTATTCCATCGTTTTGTACAGAATTAATTAAATAATATTCTATTTTGCCATAACCTGTTTTGAACTAATATTATTTTCCAGTAGTTCTTGGCCAATAAAATATTGTTTTATTAAATTTTAATTACATGAAATTAAATTATAATAAACTTTAATTGCATCAATTATCTTTGCACACACAGTTCACGTGAACGTGTGAATATTGATCTAATTACATTATTAAACAATCCATTTTCAGTTGGATCGAGTCTTTCGTAGCTCTATTTAGAGTACTTATTACTATGACGCTAAATAAGACTTTTACTTACAATATTTTTAATTTTATAGTACAGTAAATAATATGAAAATAAAGGCTTGCTTGCACAAGGCAGACAGTCGCTGTGCAGGGTATTATATTACTTTTTCTCGTAGCATTAGGCTTATTCAATCCTACAACACAGTGTGTTTATTGTCATAAATAGCATATTTCCACAATTATAATGTATTGTTTAATTTCAGACAATAATTTCTTTAAATAAATTTAAAAAAATTATACTATATACAAAGTTGTTACCCGTACGCTCTTTAATTATCCTATATTAAACAGCGATATTTTTTTTGACAGCCTTGTTTTTTAATTTTTAATATTTATATTTTCTTTTTTTCTTTCCGGCCAAGAATATTTTTTTTTTATGTTTAATCTCTGGAACCACCGTTAAGGTATATCTTCAGAGGATGAGATGAATGGATTGTAGCGTGTGTGAGAAATGCCATGCCTGACCGGGATTCGAACCCGGGACCTCCGGATGAAAGGCCAAGAGGCTACCACTCGCGCCACGGGCGCCGGCCAAAAATCTTAGACTACAGTTTATTCACTATCACTGATATATTTTTTCCCATTATCGAACTCGCGTCGATTATTTACACGATTCATTATTTACCTCAAGGGTGGCTGAAATTTTTCTTTTTGTCCATCAGACACATCGCTTGGAAGTCTTCAAGGCAACATCATTAATAATTTGTTCCATCAATTTACACCCAATTACTTAATTAATATTCTATTCTGCCATAACCTGTTTTCATTAATTTTCTATGCTAATTCAAATCTTTTTTTCCTGTTAGCCTTCTGTTTCCCGTCTTGACAATTATTACCTAGCCTAGTCTTTTCATTACCGTTCGCGTATAAATTTCACTCTTCCATCAACTTACTTTCCATCAGCTGAGTCACTTTATCTTTCAAACTTCTAACCTCTTATTCAACTCTTTGATTACAGAGAAGCAACTTTAGTTATTTCTCAGAATTAGTTATTTTTCTTTTTACCTATTACTTTAAGCAAAGAAGTATTGGAAAATGTCATTCCAATTGCACTTCTTAAAATGGAACAACTACTACTCCTTTATTCATTTATTCAAAATATCTTTAATAGTAGTTCATTTCGTCTTTTCCCGATGTAAGATTCCATTATTTATAGTTTGTCTTTTTTTAAATTTTTTTTATTTACAATCCGCACATATGTACTTCGTCTCACCACTTTTACTGAAGAAGATTCAAGCTCTCTATTCCTGACACCGGAATGAAACATCTCTATTCCTGCATGAAACACTTCATTGCAGTTATTGCAAGGTAACCGATTCTACTTTCCGTGAAAGCTCTTATCACATTACAGACATTTAAAACTCGTTGGAACCATCAAGTCAAAATCCAGAAAAAATGAATAAGGATGTTGTAAAACGAGAAAACGCTGACGAAATTCATAAGGAAGAGGAAAACTTTTCTTAGGTTAGTAGGTATATTAACGTGAAAATATTAAAATGGAAAAGGAAGAAGAAAACTTAAAAATCGGAACAGTTTCAGAGAAGAAATTCTAAAGAAATACAAAAATATGGTCGGACAAAGAAAATGAAAAAAAAGAAGAAGATAGATTTACGATCAATAAAGAAGATAATATTTTAATATTTTACGTAAAATATCTTATCTATCTAAAAAATGCATTGGTGATTACTTTAATTTATATTAGTTAACAGTATAATAAATAATTTATCTATAAATTATAATTATTTCTCCTGAATAGTGTAACTGTTTGTATTAAGCGTGTCTAAAATGACCTTTTAAAACGTAATCCATGTACAAGTATAGTAATTAAAATTAGAAGGATGCTCTAAGCTACGAACATTACACACCGACTAGAAGATAATAAGTAGTTAGGTTTAATGTAACACTTAAACTTAATGTATTCAATTAAAACTAACATTAACCCACATTTTGGAACCCGTTACAAGAAAAAATAATAGGACGTCCGACCGATTCGTTTAATCATCTACTTAAAGTGTAATCCATGGAATAAGAAACAGAAAAACAGTAGTCAAGTCCAAATGAGGAAGCCTCTCTTTTCCCCAAACGACATCAAGGATCTTTACATTAATCTACGGCATTGATCTCTACAAATTTCGGAAATCTTATTTGGATCAAATAAAGTCATACCTATACAAACAGAACCGAGAATCTAACTTTGATCTCTTCTTCTGTGAAAGAAGAGATCAAAGTTAGAAAAAGGGATTATTGATAGGAAAGCTGAAGGTCTTCTCCGACCTCAGGCAGATACCCAACTCTTAATAATCGTGAAAGTTTTCTACAAAACTAAAAGCCATTCAGGGGGTTTTCTACTGGTGTTGATAATACATGTAAAAGGTGAAATATACTTTATTTTTTAATTTGTTTGTATTTTTTTAAAGTGAGTTAATTATATATATAGTTATTTTTTAATTATATTTAAAAAAAATTTTTTATATTAGCTATTTTTTATATCGTTTTAGTAAAAATTTTTTCGAGATTAAACGAAATCATAGATGCAATAAAATTAATTATAAATTATTTATAAAATTATAACTCCGGTTGATTTTGTTTAATCAAAGGCAAATAATTATTGAAGGATTGCCGTTAATTTAAACTTAATAATATAATTATAAAAGAGTTATACGGCCAAATAAAAAGTTTTAAGATACTAGCATTAAATGAAATTTAATGATTCAACTGGATTTAATTATTAGTGGACATTCAAATCAGAAATTTCTATTAAAGTTTTTTGAAAATAAACTGTAAAGGCACTTTTGTATTATAGCTTTTTTTCTTAATAGCAATATTAAAATCGTCAATTTTTTACGATTTTTTTTTATGGATTTTCAAATTCTTTGTGGTCATGTAATAATTTTCTTCCTACTTCCTACTAACTCAATGAATGATTTTTTTTAAAATGAAAAACTGTTAAGACCATTTAAAGATGTTTTATTTTTCATTATCACTTTGTTAACACATTTGTGTTAAGTTTGATTTATTAATTTTTTTTTTTTTTGTTTGTTTTGCTATTTCTTATTGCCAGTTCAACTGGATGTATGACTTATTGCTTGTGGAATGTTAATCGCTTATTTATTAATTTTATTTCAAATATTGCAGCCGGTTACGTAATTCCTTCTACTTCTCACGTTTAATTTTTTCTTGGTAATTTTTTCGTGTGCTCGCTTCTTTGTTTTATAGCCCTTTTTTCTTCAGTCGGGCGTTTACCAACGAAATATGCACAACACTTTACCCCGACTCAACATGGATACATTCTTCACTGTCTTCTTTGTTCATATCTTCTCCATTCATCAGTGTTGATCTCTTATGGCTTCGGATTGTGTATAAGTTCTTCAAATGTTTAATTTTTTCATATTTAATTAAGTTTTTTTTTGTATTCTTTGTGAAAGCCACGTTCCGCTATGTAAGTAATCATTTTTATTAATTTTCGTCAAAGTGGATCAAGTTTTTTATCTTTAATTTCTCATACAAATAAGTAGTAGCTTTTATATTTAAATGAATTCTAATCATCAGAGAATTTTACTTCATATTTAATCTGATGAAAAGACTTTACAAAAATTCGTCGCTCGGAACTTATTCAATGAACACTTTCTTTAATATAATTTAATAACCTGTTTGTTTTATTTTGATTTTATCTTATAATTTTGTTGCTGGTATATGAAGTTTAAGCACAGTCTACTGTTTGTTTCCAAAAATACTTTAAAATATGGTGAAAAAGGTTCAAGTGTATTTTATATATATATTAATTTAAAAAACTTTGTTATTAAAAAAAGTATACACTTTGTTTTTCTATTTATCCGTTTGATTGTTCTTCTATTTAATGATTATTCAGTATTTTTCTTGCTAAATACTTTTATTAAATTACTGTCTTGTTTCTTCCAAATTTTAATTAATTTCAATTATAATGTTAAATATTAAGTAATAATATTACACCTTTAATCATTATTATTTATTTTGTAAATGTTCATATTAGTTTTCAAAATTCACTACACCCTTATTAAAATAATAATAATAATTTATACATTTTCTTATTATTCTAAATATTTTTTATTCAATTTGTTTATTCAAAATTTATAATTAATTATTGTTCAACTCTTTTTTTTTTATTCTAAATTTAATCTCATTATACAGTTTTTCTTATACCAGAGCATTTATTTATTTTATTTTTAATGTCCTAATTATCCTCGCACGGCTGGTAGTTGGCCAATGCGCTACCAACTTAGTATCAGGTTTTTATCTTAGTAATACATAGCCTTAAAAGTCATTTTAATAAAGTTCTATCACAGGAAATTTCAAGAAGATAATTAGAAAATTTGATATTAATAAATGATATATATTATTATTGCATTCCAGAAAAAATCTTTTTAGCTTACATTCGATAACTATAACTTTAAGTCTTCTTTTTGGATTACTTTTTTGACATTTTTTATCAGTATGCATTTTTTTTTTTTTTTTTAGTTAACATATATAATTTTTTAAATAAACAATTTAAATGAATAGAATAAAATAAACATAAAAAATAAAATAATATACAATTCTTTTTTTTTTAAATTTCGACTTTATGATGTTAGTATCAAAGAAAATAAACAAATATTAATCCTTAATTTGGTATTAACCAAAATTTAAAGAGAAGTTAAATAGCGTTATTTTTTATTTTTCATTCTATACTTTTTAAAATTAACTTTTTTTTTTTTTTTAATTATATATTACTTTTGTTTGATTTGAATTCAGTTTTATATTTTACTAGCAGATCCGGCAATGCTTCGCTATTGCTACATTTGAGCGTGTATGTATATAGATTAAATGAACACAATAAAAAGTTTGATAAAACATTACAAAACTGAACATTACGGAAATTTTAACACAAAATTTAACCTTTCACTTTATAAAAGTCAGAATGTAGATAAATCCAATTGTCAAAACAGCACTACCTAATGGATTTAATTCAAACTATTCTCTAAACACAGTAGTCGGTTCAAAATACCCCTAATTTTTTTCTATTTGTCAGATCGAAGATTTTAATAGCTTTAAACCTTCTCCGGAGAACGCGGACCATTTTGCAAAAACCCGCACGTAAATCGGTTCAGTATTTTTTTAGTCTATAGCGGACACACATACGAATTGCCTTTTATGTATATAGAAAAAAAGTCTGTATATTTGCTTATTTCGTAATTTCTCGACATTGGCGCCATCTAGCAGGTATAAGTTTTAAAATTTTTTTTTCTTTTCACATAAGTGATATATATATTCTGAATATGAGTCAAATCGGATCATAAATGCAATTTTTCCAAATATCTCGACCCCAGTAACAAGTCCATTTTTGCAGAGGTATTTTGTTCCATGTAAGTAAGACATACAAAAAGCTCGAAAAGTGACGGTAGAGTGAGCTGCTCGTTAGAGTGACGGTAAGTATATAAACCGTCACCTAGCGGGTAAATTTTTTTAAAAAAATATTTCTTTTCACGTAACTAATATGTATTCTGAATATGAATAATATCGGATCATAAATACACATTTTCGAAATATCTCGACCCTAGCGCTTCCTAGCGGGTCAAAAATAATTCAGAAACCTTCGCGGACGTAAGGCCAATAACACACCAAAATTTCATCGCGATCGGATGAATGGTAATAGGAACGCATACGGGACAAATAAAACATCCATTTTGTACATATATAGATTTTATGATAAAGTTTTAATATTTATGAATTTTATGTTCTTATGACAATCTAGCTAGTCTGTATTTTATAAAAATGAGAGAAATTACTAAAATATAAAAAAAATTATTAATTAAATATATGTTACTTAGTAATTTTTTTTAAACTTTTTTATTGTGATTTTCATTTTATAGAAACATATAATGAAGTACATTGAGGATAACAAGGATTTCTAATTCATTCGCCTGATATGAAAAATGACCTTGAGAATTATTATTATATATTGACCAAAATTTGGTTAGTAGAAAGAATGCAAATTTAATTGCATATAATCTTAATATAATTTTGATCAAAACTACAATCAGTAAAAAAATATATTACAAACGACAGTTCATTTTTATTTTTTATTTCATATATATGTGTACTTGTTTTACAACTATCATTATGTCCGTTGAAATTAATATCTTTTTTATTAATAAATTGTTTATTCGTTTGCCTAATTTATTATTATTTTTATTTATTAACATTATATTAGTAAATGCAAATGTCGCTTAAGTTGCTAATCGACGAAGACCACCTTGAAAATTACCTACAACAATGTAATTCTTAATATAAATTCTGGTTTACAAATAACACGATTAGTGTTTGATCATTAGACTGTATTATGACTTTTTTTTTTTTTATTTTAAAGAGAAAAAAACATTTGAAAGAAAAAATACAAGAAAAAAACATCTGAAAGAAAAAAAATACAAATAGATTTCAATTTACATTTTTAATTTTTACGTCCCTCGTGTGCTCAATCCAGTATTAAAAAAAATTTAATTACATGTTTCAATTGATTAACATACGAATATTTTGTCTAATTTACCTTTACATTAAGAATAAATTATGCATGGTAATAATTACATAAAGACATACATTATCAATCTGATCACATTATCAACCTTCCAATTTATCACTGACTTCGTCTTAAATTACGTTTTTAATAATAGTAATATGATAATTATCCAATTAATTCATATCTAATTGTAATTTTATTATGCATTGTTTCTCAGAAATCATTTTTTAAATTCTTAAACAACTAAAAAAAGTGCAAGTTGTTTAATTCAAACATTTTGACTTTGTTTTTTTCTGCTATGTTTTCCCTATCTTCTAATGAAACGATCCCCGTAATGTTTTCTTTGATATTATTTCATTATTAAATTTTCTTTATAAAAAATTGTTTAAAATTGGTAGAGTCTGTTTGCTTGGAATCCTCTAATAATATTGATCACGTGACGCAATGCATGACCTCAATCCTACAGGGGACTGCATGGCCATCGGCACCGGAAGTTATACGTGAGAGTCGAATGAATGCAGGACACTCGAATAAGGTGTTAGACCTTATTGCTATGAAAAGGAGGCTCAGGAGAAGGTGGTCACGTTAAGTAGAGCCGAAGATGGCTCTAAACAGGACCGCTCGTAAGTTGAAACGGCTACTGAAAAGCTAGCAGTTAAGTATGGCTGCAAAGTATGGGATATCCAAATATTATATTGAAAGCCTATCGTCTTTATTTATAGACAGTTACTACTTATGGAGGGCCACGAGAAGAATCAATCGACCTCCATCCTCACATCCTCCTTTGAAAACGTCTGATGGGTCTTGGGCTAAGAGTGACAAGGAAAAGGCTGAAATATTTATCACTTACTAAGCGATGTCTTTCAACCGCCTAAAATACAGTCACGTGAGGAGAAAATCCTTGGTTTCTTTCTGAAGAGAAAGGAAATCCGTATGGGATTTCCTTTCTCTTCAGATGAAGTTATTTATGTGATCAAAAAAGAAAAAACTCACAAAAAGCTTTGACTTTGATGTAATCATGAACAACATCCTTTTTATGCACCTTTCAAAGCCATTGTATACAGTATATAACACACTTATCTAACGGCATTTTCCGGTCAACTTCCCAACGGAGTGGAAAGCTTTTCAAGGAATCATGGTCTTGAAATTAGGAAAACCGGTACACGATTTAGGTCTAAACAGATCAATAATCTGTTACCTACTTTATCGAAGATATTTGAAAGATTGTTCTTTCGGAGGATGTAGCCTGTTTTGCAGTAAGGCCATGTAATTCCTTACTTAGAACTTACTTCTGTTCGGTTTCCGTTGAGGGCGTTCCACTATCGAGCAAACACACAGGCTTGTAAATGTAATCAACAGAAGCCTTGAAGAGAAAAAATACTCGGCAGCCTTCTTAGACAAATAACAGAACTTTGACAAGGTCTGGCACCCTGGCCTTTTGTACAAGTTAAAAATGAGCCTTCCTTAATACCTTATTCTACATGGTTATTTAGAAAGATGTTTCTGTCAGGTGAAATATTTCCAGACGTTGTCATATTCTTCGAAATTAAGTCAGTAGTTCCTCAGGGCTCTGTCTAGGAGTCATATTATACCCCATCTTCACTGCACACCTTTCGATTGCAGACGAGGTTACAGTCGCTTTCTTTGCGGATGACACAGCTGTTTTCGCAATTGATACCAACTCAACTATAGCGTCGAATAGCCTACAATTTGAGTTGAATTTAGGCAATAGATGGTTGAGTACATCCAGAATACGATCTCGTTTGTTCTTGTCTAATAAGCTGCTGATATACTCAACAATTCTAAAACATGTGTGGACATGTGGGATCGAACTATGGGGCACTACGAGCAGAAGCAAGATCAACATCTTACAGCGGTTTCAGAATTAGAAAGCAAGATAACGCTATCTCTAGAAGCTGAATTAGTTCTAGAAGCTGATGGCTTGAACAAAGCATCTTTGTTTACAAGGAACAATAAGATTCAAGATTATTTAGGATTAATAGCTTCTCCGTTCGGGAGGAGTTACAACGTTTCAATTGAAATTACGTTACGAACTTCGACTTAACACAAATCACTTGGCAATAAACCTATTAGACAGTAGGGATGACATTAAAAGTTTGAATCGACTGCACGTTTTAAACTTTAAGCGTTTCTTTAGAATCTTAATAACTGTGTCTCTGTAATGTATAATAATGTTACTATTTGTTTGTCTGTAGTAAACTCGGATGAAAGCATTATGGAATATATATTCTTATATTAATTTAAAATTGGTTACATATTCTTTTATTTTTTAAAATATTTTCTTACGTTGTTTTATAATTATTTTACTTACTATGATATATTATTTTGCTTTGTATCTTTCTAGTGATGTTGAGGGTCATTCATAATTGTTAATTGTATGTGCTTGGCGTAAACGTTTTTTTAATGTGTAAACTTTGAGGAGTTTTGCTGAGAACTCCTTATCCTTATTCTTTCGGAAGTGTACAGCTTAATAAAGATTTATGTGAAGTAAACGACTGTAAATGAGTTTTGAAACAATAAAAAAAATAGAAATTTATTCATCATAATTGCTTAGTATTGGACTATTACAGCATAATGATTGACTGTATTCGAAACTGAAGTTATTCTAACATTCAGATATTTTTGTTTGAAATTCAAGAAAATTTTTCTATAGTAAAAAAGTATTATTTATTTCTCCTTATTAGAGAGCTCTATAGTTAATGCTCAGTAACATGTCATTTCTCTGCATCCTTCTCGTATATTGTTAATGTAAACTTGTTTCAACTTTGTTTCTTACAAGTTTATTTTCAACCAGCAATTTTTTCTTTTGTAGACTTATTCATTTTGAATAAAAATAAAACTGAAATATAAACTAAATAAAACTAAAAATTTATTAGAATAAATTTTATTTTATTACTTTTAAAAGCAAAATTAAAAAAATTAAAAAATCAGCGTCTTCTTCTAGTTTCCTAAATTAACGCCTAAAAAGACATATAGGAGAAAAAGCATGCTTGCAGATTTCCTTCTCAAAGACAGAAATCATGACAAACCTCAAAGTCATTCCAAAAAATCAATAGAGATAAATATGAAAAAGTAAATGCTACAAATCAGTTAAGTATTTAGGAGAAATAATCTGTATAAATGAGATAGTCAATGCAGATTTGGGAATTCCGAGATTCAGATTAAAAAAAAATAATTAAATTTCTTAATTAAAGCAATTTACAACAAGAAGATTATTTTAAATTCAAAATTGAGGCACTAACAATTTTGCAGGTTATCTTGTTTGCAACTGAAATACCAAATCTGACATGGTGATGTGGACTTCTCCCAGTTTCTCTCGGGCCATGGTAATTTTAATGATTACCTGTTTCGTTTCCGGAGAAAAGAATGGCAGAACTGTCTTCACTGTGGAGAAGTCGGCATAGTGGAGCACATGTTCTTTGCCTGTCCTAGATGGCAGATATACAAAACAGAAGCAGGACTGAAAAATGCGTCCCATGATGCTAAGAGACCTGGAAGGATGGAACATGGTCAAAACTGGGTAACTAAAACACTGAAACAGAAAGGCAAAGAGTAACGAGTTTGGGAAAAGGATAGACGCCGCTTCAAGAGTTCTGAACTATGGTGCCGGGGGGGAGGGGCAGCCCTCTGCTGAGTAACCGTTCGTCCCTGTTTGCGGGGATGGGCGGCGATGATGATGCACAGTGACTCCCTTCACCCCTGACGCGGCACACTTATACACACACGGAGGAACCGAGGGAGGGGGACAGCCTCCTGCTGAGTCGCCGAGTGTCCCTGTTTCAGGGATGGGCGGCGATGATGACGAACGAGGACTCCCTGTTCCCTGGCGCGAACCCGTACACACACACAAAACAAACCACACACTCAGACACACACGTACATTTGCAAAAAAAGTGTGTATGTGTGTGTGTGAGGAAGGAGAGTGAATGACAGAATGACTGTGTGAGGGAGTGGGATGTTTATTAATAGAAGAACACCAGAAGAAAAGAAGTACAAGTAGAAGAGATCCGAAGATAAGTCGGACATATCCACCCCTCCCCCTCGAGACTGAGTTATGCTTAATTGCGGGTCCGGTCTCGGGGTGGAGTAGAGAATTTCCGGTGATGGAGGTCTAGTCGGTATGGGGCAGGTTATATTATGGCTAACAACATCTTGGCAGAGCCTGTTAGCTGGCCCGGGGCAGAGAGCGTTCTGGGTCCGAGCTCGACACACCCGTGGTGGCGTGCGTAAATGGCATTCCATCATCTCCGGAAAAAAAAAAATAGAAATACTAAATCTGACAGATAATAACCGTTAAAATCTGACTGAAATACTATTAGATATTACATCAGAGGATGAAGATGAATGATGTTTAGCGTGTGTGAAAATGCCATGCCTGACCGTGATTCGAACCCGGGACCTCCGGATGAAAGGCCTGGATGACCTACCATCATTCTAGATGAGCTACCATTCGCGCCAAGGAGGCCGGTCTTTGGTAAGGATAGTTAGAAAAAGATTACAATTCTTCGAATATATATAATCCGAATGAATCTATAAAAATAAATAAGCTATCGTCGAAAAACTTTGGTAACAAAAAAACTAAACAGAATACATAAATAAGATGAAAGAGAAAATTTAAAACCTTAGGATAAAAGAGGAAGATTATTTATTTAGAATAATGATTAAAAACATAATTGATAATGCAAAGGTTATTGTTGAAGAAAGAAGAAGACCAGAAGAAAAACGGGTGTACGCGACAAAATGAAGGAACGATGGTAAAAATTGAAGCAAAATATTCAGGCAAAAAAAATTTTTCTTGATTTTTTACCACCTTTTATTCTGAATAAAACAAACAATGATTTTATTTTGAATAAAGTTTTAAAATAAATTTAAAAACAAAAATTATAAAATATTAAAATTATCTTAAATATATATATATATATATATAAATTGTAAAAACAAAACCGAGTAATAATTTAATTTTTGATTTATTCTTTACATCTCGACGTTTTGAAATTGGAGTTACATGAAGGATAATTTTGTGTCGATTTTTAAAAGATAATCTTTGAATCAGAATTACAAAGTTTTATTTTTAAACGTTTAAGGAGCGGTTTATGAAGTCGCTTTTTAATTCAGTTTTATTATTATTATTATTATTTTAATGTTTATTTTATGTATTTTGCAGATTTCTGTTTTTTTTTTTTTTTTTTTTTTATTATATAATTTTTTCTTATATGTACATAACAGCTTTACTGAAAGGTATTTTTTTTAATTTTTTTTTTGTTAAAAATATAATTGCATTGGATATTTAAATGTTTATGTTAATATATTTCTGTTCTGTGATTTAATTTAACATTCTTTTTTTTTTTATTCACATATATTTTTTAATTGTGTATATTTATGTTTTAGTACAATTTTAAATTGGAACGTATCAAAAAATTATCCGAAAAACAATTATTTTTTATATTAACGATTATAAATAGTGTAATTTTTAACTGTGATTATAACATTTTTATTTATATTGTTAAATAAAAATTGTTGGTTAATTCTACCTAATTGGACTTCATACTTATTTAAGTATTTTTTGAACATATTTATATCGTTTGAACATGTTTATGGTTAAACGTATTCACACCCTCTTTTTTATTATTGCGCATTCTCAGTAAAATTACTAGCTTTTAGGTATTCGTTTCTTCGGTCTTTTTTTAGACAAAATTTTGTTTTTAATTAAAACAATTTCGCTGTTAAAAAAAACACACAGTAATGCAAGTACGTATATTTTTGGTTGTATAATCTAAATTGTAGCTGTTATTAAAAGCAAATGTTATTATTATTTTATTTCTTCTTTTGAAGTAATTATTATCATAATATTTTTACATCGAATATTTAACAGTTTTTTGTCAAATACAACATAATATTTACGGTTAATTATAAAAGATTTATCTATTTTTAATTTTTTTTTTTTTTATATCCCTTTTTAATAATGTACAGAGTGGCGCACGAAATGATCCAACATATGTTTCGGCAATAATTGTTTAGGTTAATTCTTCACGAGATTAAATTTCATTTACATTCATATATATCATCCTCATTCATCCTATGAAGTAATACTTTTACGTTTGTTCCCCGTGGCTAAACAGAAAAAAATGTGTTCCTAAATATTAGTTTCTTCTGTTTCCTAATGCGCTGTTTATGCATAGTTCCAAATTGGCTGACAAGGGAAGACTGACTGTTGTTTTTAAACGAAACAAAAAGGGTGGTACTTACATAATGACCGTTTCGTTCCCCTTTTCCAACTCGGTGGTCGCCCTTATTTAAAACAATATGTAGACTTTACTAAGATTTTAATAGTGATGGTTCAGTTTTTGAGAAAAGAAGCGAAAGGCCGGACTGCTGAGGAGTCCGGGAAAATCAACAGGAAAAGCAGCTGCGAATTTTAAAAATTAATTTGCATTTTTATCCGTAAAAAGTAGTAGTTTTGCTTAAATTAAAGGTGGATAACAAACATTAAAGCATTACATTTGCTTTGTTTACATTACATTACATTTGGTTGTGTACCAATAGGTATTGTTGAACAATGTTCGGTATTCAGATGAGGCATATTTTCCTAGACGAGATTGTTAATAAACATAATTGCGTTTTTGGGCTTCCAAAAATCCACTCGTGCTTCATGAAAAGGTACATCACCCTCCAAGAATTACGGTACTAGCTGCTATCTCAAGTCGTACATTAATAGGACCGTTCTTTTTTGGACAGTGAACATTACTTAAACATGCCGCATAATAATTTTGTTTCTTGGCTTCTTGAAAAAGGGTTTCGATTAGAAAACGAGTGGTTCATGCAGGATGGAGCAGTCCGCACCGTTGTGCGCTACTCTGTAGAATTAAATTAGTTATGTACAATGTTAGTAAATGTTATTAATAGAGAAAAAAGTAATGTACTTTCTTCTGAAAAATTTTCTAAATAAATTAGTATCCATTAAAAATTCTACATAAAAGGGGCGGATTACAAACAAAATGGATTATTAAAGTTTTTGCCATCGTGTAGGCGTATAGATTTTTGAACAAGCAAATTAAAGAAATACAATGATTGTAAATTACGTAATCATATGGGCAGTGACCGCTGAATAAAAGATTGTAGCTCCCACTTAAAAAAAATTGTTTCTTTTCATACCGGTTTTCTTTTTCTTTTCATATCGAATAGATTTAATACCAGGTTCTTTTCATAACTACAAAAAAAAGTATACAAGTTCAATGAAGAGGTGGTTGCAGAAAGTCAAGTTTAAGAGATGAAATAAACACAAAGGTATTTTTTTTATATAGAGAAACATATTAGTCGATTCTAAAATTGATATTTTTTGTACATTTTTACATTTTATCTAAAGATTATAAACTATTAATTAATGTAATTAGATAAAAGCAAATTCAGTAGTTGAATTTTTTATTTAGATAGGCGCGTGGCCTTGTGTTTATCCAGACGGACTATCATAATAAACTTGAGAGTAAGAAATAGTTTAAATAATTCTATTGAATGAAAAAATTTTTTTCCAATATGTTTACGATCTACAATTGGCGAAATTCTATCTGAGGATAAATTTGTTATGTAAGAAAGAAGTTTAAGGAATGCAGTTTTATAAAAGATTTTATAATATATAACTTCGAAACTTCTAATATTTCTAATATTGTATTATTTTTTACGAAATCTTACAACTAAATTACAATATCAAAAGTATTCCTTAAAAGAAAATTTAACTTTTCTTTTAAGTGAATGACGAGAATAATATGTGTGATTACCGAAACGTTCGCTTCGCCTTTCCATCTTTTTAGTAAAACATTTATATACTCAAATCTATACTTAGGGATCGATCTATTTTGCAATCGATTCATCTGTTACAATGATCCGGTTCTTTTCGTTAAGATGACTGTTTTATTTCATAATGTTCAAATGAAGATGACTGTTTTATTTCATAATATTCAAATGCCTCTCTTTTCCGTGACATTAGAATTTTTACCTAAAACAGAACTAACCACAAAATGTGAACATTTTGTGGTTCGGAACTGCGAAATAGTTTTTTTTTTTATTTTAATATTCTAAATGCAATCTGGAAAAAAATCTCAAATGATGAAAATTAAATAAAGAATGTACGTAGCTTTTCAAATATTTTTTGTAATGTCAACTGAATATTTCTATCTCCATCTTGCACTTTTGTGATTTCCATAACATAAATAAATTTTAATAGAATATTTCTGAGAAAAAACTAAAGTGAATAAAATTTGTAATAATTTTCAAATAAAATATTTTTTAGAATTGTAACTAAGGTTTCCGATTCCGGAAATAAATATAATCTTAAACCTGGAAAGGTACACTTTAATTCAATTTATTATTTTATATTTGAATCTGAATAAATTTTCTTACTACTCATTTTTATTATTTTTACAAATTATAAGCATAAAAATATACAAGATGCAAACAAAATATTAAATTCTTATTAATTAACAGTAATTACAGCAAGTTAAGATTAAAGCAAATAATAGCAATACGTAAAAGTTTCTTAAATTATTTCACAGTAATGAAACTATTTTATTAAAAAAAATAAAGAAATAAATAAAAAAACTTATCCTATCTTGTTTATTACCCAATTAATCATATTATTTTACCCTTCTTTCTTTTTCTGTATAGCCTCCGGAACTACCGTCAGGTATTACTTGAGAAGATGAATGATGATGGTATATGTATGAATGTAAATGAAGTGTAGTATTGTACAATCTCAGGTCAACGATTCCTGAGAAGTGTTGTTAATTGAAACCCAACCACCAAAGAACACCGGTCTCCATCGGTAACCAGTATTCAAATCCGTATAAAAATTAAAAAAAATATTTTTATTAAGATTTGAAACTCTCGACTTCGAAATCAGCTGATATGCGATGTCGCGTTATCCACTAGACCAGCCCGATGGGCTAAATTATTTTATTGAAATATAAAATAGTTTGTTTTTAACCCCAGTCTTTTGTCTGTTACCCCAGATTTCTGGAAACTAACAAATAAACGAATATAACCTAACAACAATAAGAACTTCTCAATTATAACCATGATAATATATGAATAAAAATATAGGTCTGAGAATTTTTTTTTCCCAAATTTTAAAGTAGAATTTTATAAAAGATTATTATAAAACCCTTATTTTGAAACCCAATAATTAAAGTCCGCTTAATTTTACAAAAGGCGCAAAAATCAGAATAAAATATTTTATCATCCGACACTTTGTGGTGAATCGTTTCCGAACCAATATTTATATGAACTTTTTTTATTTTCACAGTAGAACATGTCATGAAAGTTTGTTTTTTTTTTTTTTTTTTTTTTTTTTTTGTTTAACCTCCGGAATCACCGTTAAGGTATATCTTCAGAGGATGAGATGA